>JAPDSC010089853.1:183326-212365 GCA_026290005.1 Latrodectus geometricus | reverse complement strand
TTAACTGCAAATACAAAAGTATTAAGTCAGTGTTTTAACTGACAAGATAATGATTTTCTATGAATAAGCCTTATAAATCTCTTGTAGAATTGAGTACCTATTATCAGAATGCCTAGTGTTTGTTTAACTATAGATTTCGAGTGTTGGAGTTGAGATTAGTAAAGAAAGGATATTGGGAATTTCACTAAAATTATGCGAATTTTAAAACTTCATAGTTATTGTTAATTTCGATAATATTTAATGATCAAAGATAAAATATTTCCGAAAGCAATGTCAAAAAATGTAGTCTATTAAGTTGTCGTTACCGAAATAGGAAACAAAGTCCAGACACGGAGTAAGCTGTTTTGCAGTTCCCCTACAGACCACGGAGAAGGATTTAAAGCGCCAACCTGTCTACCAAGGAGTCAATACTCTATGGGATTCAAGTCTGAATATCGTCATTTCATTCTATCCAAACCCTCAATATAGTCCGCAGTAGCTACAATTCAATGAATTCGTGTGTTAACATCATTTAAAATGAAATAGACGACATTAGTTGTGACGTCATATTGTTTCCAAACATTTGCTTTTAAGCGTCATATATCATTGAAACTGACATAGACTTAGGTGATAGATTTTTAAATTGTTATTTTTGAAATTGATATTCATTATTTAAGGATAACGTGTTTGTTAAAATTTTTAACCTTTTGTTTGCTTAACCTTTGATTCTCGCCAAATTGTAGTCACAGTTAATCACCAAGCTGGGCTTATCTCCAATCGTATTCTGATTGCAACAGAACAATTTATTGTTCTGTGCCAACAAAAATCACCAACAAAATCGATAGCCAAACAAAAATCTCCAAGTTTGTCAAGAAGGCACTCTTAAATACAATATTAAACAAATGTTTACATTGTATTTGTTTGGAAACAGTTGTGGAAATGACGTCACACTAATGTCGTCAATAATTGCCGATGGCTCCAGCATATGGGCGGACTCATGGATCAAGGATCTCATACTGATAATTTCACTCCAGTCACAATTCCTCCCTTGAATATATGCAAGTCAGTGTGAACAACGTATCTGTCCAAACTGCCCCTTGCAATGCCGTGGTAACTGCGTCTTTCCACAGAGGTGAATCAATGATATCTGTTGCTTTGCTTCCTCCAGATCAGCACCCTCGCACGAGTGAATTGAGACACTTCTTTAAACGATACAGAAGCATGTAGCTATCTCTTCAGAATATTTGTTCTCTTGGCCAATATGTGCCCTTCTTTGTATTCCGTTGAGAGGAGGATATAACTGTCGGCTTGCACAGAGACCTACATGGGTGAAGACACTTTCACACTGCATTAGCGGCCATTTTCTGCCTGATGCCACACAGCTGTCTGAATAAATTGCGTCATGGAAACGCTTCTGCTCCTTCTTGCCAAAAGAGGCATAAAGGTATTGTAGTTCAGGATCAGCCTGAAACAAGTCTTCTGGACCCGGAAGCTTCGATTTGATATTGATTCCAAAGACAGTAGACCACATTGCGAGGTACATTAAAGCGTCTAGCAGCATCAGCCTCTGACAGACCCATTTCCATCCATCCGACCGTTCACTATATTAACAAATCAAGCAAACGGCTTCTCTCGTACTTTGCGAGACCCCACTGATAACAAAAGTACAAAATCAACAAAAGTTACATGACATGTTAGGATAGCCTGATGATTGCACACTTTTCTCTCACTCATAAATTCCTTTTATTTTCTATCAAAAAAGTAATAACTTGCGTTTTAGTATATGTAGTGTAAAACTTCAAAATATAAGTCAAGAATGTGCATAGAAACTCAGTACTGTTATAATGAAATTAAATCTATAAGAGTATATCAAAAATACAATCTATGCAAAGCAACGAAAATACGACGACTACAAACTTGAGTTTTCTTTTTTTTTATGACCTTTTGGGGTTGCTGGATCACTTGGCGAAAGGAAGAAATTCAAAGCACTCTCTGACAGCATAAAGTTACATAATTTCCGTGTTTTTATCATTTATTTAAGGTACAAATGTAATTGTTAATATCATTTTTATAATGAGCTTCGAAAAAATATGCTTTTCTTTAACTTTTGGAAGACGAGGTATTTTTAAGAAAATTTAATCAGTTTTTCATTGTCATGTTCATTGTGTTCTCATATATCATTAAGGTTAAACGATTTAAACACATCATTTTGTTTTCCTACTTCTTACATGGTTGGTAGAGACAATTTAGATCCATTAAGATTGCTAACCAAATTCCAAACTCTGCATCCATAGTTTGACACCAAACAAATAGCCAAGTGATTCTATCTTGACTTTTAAACTCACTTTCAACTTTTTATAATTAAAGGAAGTTTTTAAATTCTTTTATTTTCAGCCGATCTAAGCGTGATTCTTCATTTCCTGGTGCAATAAAAATATCACTTTGAACTAATCTAAATGAACTATCATTATTTCTTCCAGAAGAAATAAATCACGTGTTTTTTGCTGATAACTACTGCAAAATATGGTGGACTTGGCCCACTATTACTTATTATTCTTGTCATTTACAGCATGTGAAACCCTTAATTTAAATTTTTCAGAAAAAAAAACAAGTGAAATGAAAGTTTTTGCTTGATTAAATTCTGTCTGATTTAAAATTTTAAAGATTAAATAGATATATGTTCCTAGAGTCTGAAAAGTTTTCAATTAAATAGCATAAAAATTAAACAGCATTAAAATAAAACTGAAAGAATTGAAAAGGATTTCGAAAACATACGTAGAATTACACACTAGAATTTGCAGTATCATAATGCATAAGATAAAATAAAGTAATTAATTCTACGAGGACATATTTTATTTATTGACTATTTTAATATAAGCATAGATGACGTCACTTATTTTTTTATCATATGATTAAATCAGAAACCTATTTAATCATAACTAAGGGAAAAGTCACTTCAATTTTGGGTGAAAATCATTAAATAATATTTTAAAATATTTCCCATTTTCATTTCTAAAATCTCTATTACAAATTGTAATGCACTAGTGCTGTATTTATTTAGGAAACATGGTACAATTATAGCGAATTTCAGCTATGTTTATTTTGAAATAAATTTATAACCATAGCTACGCATTAACTATAAAGTCATTTTAGATTAAAACGCATACACGCAATTCATTAAAATGAATTTTAATGAATTGCATGTATGTGTTTTACATTAAAATTAATTTTAATGAAATTCATTTAAATTCCTTTTAATGCAATAATTTAAATAGATATGTTATAATTTTTTTTAAAATGACATTAAATTTTAGATTTTAAACACGGATAAACATTTTAGTCTTTGTAATTTAAAATATGTTTTAAATAAACTAGTTATAGAAAATTAAAATATTCCTTCCATTTCGTGATATTTTTTTATAAACCAACTACTTTTTTTCAATTTTTTAGTTTAGATTAGAATGACTTAAATATTTTGTGTTTAATTTTTCATTTTTTAACTACCAGTTAACTATTTTATATTTAATTTTTTATTCTGATTACTATAAATACTGGCGTGTTCATATTATTTTTGAAAATCTGTGTGATTTAAATTAAAAATATGATTATTAAAATATCATGAATCATCATGAAATCAATCAAATTCTTTTCAATGAAAAATGCAGAACAATTAATTAGAAAAGAAATGCTCGGATGAAATGTGATGTTAATATCGATGCAGTTGTTATTAAATGTTAAATTAAAAAATACTAATTGAATGCTTAACATAAAAAGTTTTCAACTTATCGCAAAGTTACCTTAACATACAGAAGATAATAAAAATAATGGAAAACCTGAGAATAAAAAAAGCTTTCACTAGTAAAATAATAGAAAACCGGAGAATTAAAAACACTCACTATCAAATTGATGGAAAAACTGAGAATAAAAAACGCTCACTATCAAGATAATGGAAAAACTGAAAATGAAAAACGCTCACATTTATAAATGGCTTCGTATGATTAAAGTATGATAATGAGTACCCGTTTTTATATAAAAATAAGTATATCTTGGCAGTATGTAAGATTTCTTCATTGAAGTCATTTATGTCTTGGATTTTTAAAAAAAAAAACAAATTATAGGAACCTGTATATATGGAGCAATTGTGTGCAAAGCGTCCAAAATTGTAAAATCCCCTCCAGACGCTATCCTACAATTAATTGTCTTACTGCATGGGAAATACACCTATCTCTGCAGCACTTGTTTAATTATAGTTTGATGAATACGAGAATGAAGATAAATATTTACTTTAGCCCATACGGTCACCCGACTTTAAAATAATTTAACAGTTATGGTCTATTTTAGAATGTTCAATATGGAATCAACACCCTACATAGGTATGTCTCACAAAAATTTCAAATTGTAACAATATTCATTTAAACACGATTTAGACCTTGTATGAATTTATTCCTAAACGAATCTAAGCTGCATTATATGCAACATCAGTCTTACTCCATACATAGGATTCTTTATAAATCCAAGGCTTTTCATTATTTTTATTACCTTCTGCATTTTCAAAACAAAATTACCTATTACTTTTTTTGAAAAGGTACTATATATAGTACTTTGAGAGGAAATGCAAATAGAAAATGATGGAATAATTAATTTATATTCTTCTCTCGTTTAATGACTTCAAAGATTACAATATGTGTAGAAAGTTCCTCAATAAAACATAATTTCTGAGCAATCACAACTGTAGGCCTCATATGTTTTCCTGCATTTTGGATTGTAAAATCATAGTATATGTAATCAAGATTTTTTCCTTCATATCATAAATTTAAAAATGAACATTGCTCTTTTATTTTTGATTGAAATTAATAGCATTATAAGCTATTTAAGTTATTTTTAGAAAACTGTCAAAGACCTACAAAATATGGCAAACAAAATCTTATCTTATTGGCAAATAATCCAGGATAATCACTTCCTGCTATCGTCGAATTTTGTATTCTCATTAGACGATCCACAACGAAGTCATTTTCATAAGAATTTTCAAATCTATCAAGATTTTTATTAAAGCTCAAGTTTTTCCTACTTTGTCCATTAAGCACCCAAAATCTTTTAACATAGATTCACGTTGCAAGTCGCTTCCTTATAAATTATCAATATTCCTTAAAAATTAAAATAATTCAACAGAGATTATACTGAATATATAGTCTATATTGAATCATTTTAAACTAAGTTTGATAATTTATGCGCACGTTATATTTCAGAAACATATTTGTCATTCAATCAGAAATAATCACTAATTCACGATTTTTTTTTTTTTTTAGAATTGGTTTGATTCGATCATCAATATGCATAATCAATACCAAAATCATTGATTTTAAGCATAGAAGAGTTCTTGGACGCTTATTTTATACCGCTGAAATCTAATCCAGAACTAATTGAACTTCCTTGTAAATTTATAAGTGTGGCCTACACTCCAGATTTTTTCGCTATTGTCAAAAAATTAGGTGATGCCTATATTTGTGCAAATACAGTACCTGTATTCATTAACATTCATGTAAATTAAGTTTTAAGATATAATATTTTTGTTTGAAAAAAAATTTTTTTGGTACTAGATTTGGTCTTACATTACCTCTACAAAATTAATGACATCCTCAGGAGTTTTCCTTTCACACAACAGTGATTAATTTTTTAAATCTTCTAGCTTAACATTTGGTCAAATTAGCATTAACATTTGGTCTATTATGTTGCATATAATGGGAAGAATTCAAATTCTATATTTCAACAAGTTTCATGCATTGTAGGTGACTAGTAATAGAGTTAGTAATGAATGTAGAAACTTTTTATGACAATCTGTTTCTTTCTTTATTGACATATCAAGGTACTTGTGTAAATTTCATTTACTAAGTAACTAATTTCAGTTTATTGGCAAACAATTTTACACAATGGAACAAAGTTATACAGAGTGTGGCACGTACAAGTGGTCCATAAAGCAAACACATAAAATGAAATATAATGTATTGAATATGATTACTCCCTTCAAAGTATATGCAGTCTTCTACCTATTTCAACATACATTTGAGGAGATTCATTTGTGCTCTTGTCAATTCTTGTGTTGTGATGTTAATGATAACAACCTGGATTCTGGTCTTGAACTCTGATTTTGACTGTGTGTGGATTTATTTCATATACTCTTGCAAATAATTTCCTTACAAATAAAAGTCACTAGTGGACAAATCAGGTGACCGAGGAGACCAGAAGCCTTTGCTTATCATCCTGTCTGGTGTAAACATTTTATGCACATGGGATAAGGATTCAGTTAATGTATGACATATTCACCGTCCTGCTTAAAGTAACATAACCAAAGCTACTCATCTGTCAAGTTTGAATAAAACTCCTCCAAAATTTCAGTATACACGTCACTGTTCACTGTCGTCTCAAAACATATGGGCCCCATAACGCGTATGGCAGAAACGGTACACCAAATACCAATTTTCTCGTTATGTAAGGACACCTGGTGGACTGCGTGTGGGTTGTTTTTTAATGACCTATACCGATTATTTTGAGAATTTACGTTCCCATACAAGTGAAACTACACCTCTTTCTTCATGATGAGACTTCGTGTGGCTCCAAGACTCCACAGACAACATTTCTTAATAGACACGAGCAGAAATGCATACTTTATATAATATATTATATTTTAGAATGCATATTATATGCGGTACATGCTCCTTCACTTCATGCACAACATTATCCTGTATGGTTTTAGCTTTAGTCTCCTTAAAGCACGTCTGTAACTTCTCTCGCTTGCATGTAACTGTTCACTCGAACTCCTGGTTGACTTATAAGCAATTGTTTCTATTATTTCTTGCTCCTGTTTCTTCAATCCAAGCGTGCAGACAGAGGATAATGTTTTCTTGGGAGCATTCTGAATCAATCGTGTACGCCGCCATTTTCCAATCACTTTCGGATTGGGGATTTATTTCTGGCACAGATCATCCTGGAAATTTCTCCTCGAACAATTTTCTTGTTTGCACAAAAGATCTAGTGATAATGAACGCTTCAACTATGGCAACAACCTACGTACACTCGGATTTTCAATATGGTATTTTCAGACACTCACAGTCCCTCGGCTTCACACAAAGAGGCCTTTTTTTCAGCTCGTTTCGACAAATTTTATCGGCTACAGCTGCCTCATACGTGATGGCTTCAACTAACGTATGTTAACTCATCATGTCATTGCTTCGTATAAAAGTAGGCTATTTTATTTTTGTCATAAGCACTATGTACCAAATGTAAACAAATGGTTATGAAAGACACAATATACGATAATTTTACTGAAGGACACTTTTACATACAGAACTCTGTACCAATACATTTTAGTTAATCATTTAATTAAAATTAATTTGGCTTCATTAATTTATAATTAACAAGCAGTTTGCGGTTTATTTACGAAAAAAACATAGATATAATTTTCAAAAGACAATTTATTTAAGGAATAGCTTAAATTGGCTATCTTTAGCGTAGATATGAACCTCACCATAAATGAAAATCTTTTTCCTCATATTTTGTATCGAATCTCTTTATATAGAGGATGCTATTAGAATTTTAAAAGTACAGAAAAAATCTTAAGGTTTCGCTGAAAAAGAGATCCTTCTATGACCAAATATATGTATTGAGGTAAATTTATGGATAAGAATTCCTTATATTCATAAATTTACTAATGTAGTATACAGATTACATTTAAAAAAATACTCATTCCATTATTTCACTTCATATAATTTGAAAGTAATGTTGTATATTAAAATTATATATATATTAAAATAATTTTATTTATCATATACAAAAATTTCTTACAGTTCCATGTATGAATTATATATTTATTTTTATTAAATTTACCAAAAGGAAAACAGTAATTGGTGTAAACGTTTCGCGTCATAATTTTAATTATATGTAATCTAATACTAATTAAAACAAAAATAGTAGCTATTACATCTTTATCACTTATATTTATATTTACATTAGCAAAAACAATTAGCTATTTTATTTATTTATATCTTTTTTTTTATCATAAATACGACATTTTTAAATGGTTGTAAATGGCATAATAAATCAAACCATTTTATTTAAGGTGGTTTAATAAACAATATGAGAGCTCTGATTAAATTATAGACGTCTTCAACATATTATTTCCTTTTTAAATTCCCAGAACTATCCTATTAAGATATTATATTTATATATTAATAGATATAAAATATATATATTAATCTCAAGGTAGTTAAAAATTGGACTTACTTTATATATCTTAGGTTTTTATTTCTTTCAGTATTCGTATTTCTTATTTTACTTGGAATACTTAATTATACCGTGACATATACTTCTTTATCTAATTATATTTGTTGAAAATATTCGTATATGTTTTTATTATCTTTGATAAAATTTCCAAACAATAATAATCGTCGCCAATTGTAATAAGAGACGATGACTATATGGGATCTGACATCGTTTTATTGCATAATCTCCTGTTTTTGCACAGGATATTGAAAGATTTTGGAGATGCCAGAAATTGGTAAATAATGAGCTTTGAGTTATGCCTGATCAATGCCTCGAATCATTACCTCGAACCATGTCGTGAAAACATATTCTCAAAGGTAATATTTTTGAAACTATAATTATGTTAAACGTAAATTAAATATGAACAATAAAAATATTCTAATTTTAAACTATCTCAGTGATATATTTAATAATAAGAAGCTATAAAAATAAACAAGATAACAAATATATATATTAGTATTTATATTACAATATATATATATATATATATATATATTTGTATTTACTTTTTACTAAATTTAAATAAGCAAAGTGTTTTCAGAAGTTAAAAAACACTTATTTCAAATTTTGCTCTTGCTTATTTTTTCCAGTTTTTAACTTGCTTAACTAAATAGTATAAATCAAACCATAAATTCCAAACAAAAAAGTTTTCATTTTCTCAATAAACAAAGAATTTAGTATAAATTACTTAAGTTTTTAAGACAGTTTTAAGGATTTCTATATGTATGCCATTTAATGTTTCAAAGTTATGTTAGTCAGATCTGTCACCATTATACAACTACAGTTCTTTACTTGAATGTATTTCTTTTTATAATATTTGTATTTTTGAAAAACAGCACGATTTAAACTTTTTATATTAAAAAAACAATAAAATATTGGAATTATTTATTTAAGAACTTTCTCTAAGCATTCAATTTTTCTTTCAATTTCTATAATCATTGCTCAATGCCGCTCACCCTGTTCAGTGGTCAGTGTGCTTGACTGTGAATGGGAATGTACTGGGTTCGAATCCTGGACTGAGCAGTGTGTGAGTGTGATGCACTCTGTCTCACTCTCTCTCCTGACTTTGTCCTTCCCTTGTATGAATGGGCTGTGAATGGTTGCCTACCCTATCAACGGGTACTTATGGCATGTGTGTACTGAGGATGTCAGACTCCACCCAAATTACTGTTCAGTTGGAAAAGTGGAGCAACGCACCCCATACAGCCAGCCTAGCTGGCACAAAACAACTACTGCTCAATAAATACTTTAATTGAATTATACTAAATATATATGGTAGTTAAAATAAACTAGCATTTCTTGAAATCTGCCACTGTACGCTGAATAATTTCACAAAAATAGATCTAAATTGAAAAATTCACAAAAATTTATTCTCAAATATAAATGTTCTATTTGATCGAAATTCCAGATTATAGAACATTAAAAAATTTCTAAATTAAATAAATATTGAAGTTTTAAAATTTAATTACTGTTGCTTTGGAATTACTTGTAAAAGTATTACAGCCATGTACATGGATATTAATGTAAAAAAAAAATGTGACACTACAGCTTACTGGGGAGCCAAGGACTATAAGAGTCCATGCATGTTTTCTTGACTGATGACTCGGGTGTGAAGCATACGTCCTGGTTAGGGGGTCAGCTTAACGCAAAACCCCCAGAATTTAGTTCCCTAGCATGCTTGGTATTCAGTTTTATCGACCCAGCAAGGGATGAAGGCTGAGTCGATCTAGCTCAGCCTGAATATAGAATGCGCAACGTTGATAGCGCGGAACGCCACCACTACACCACCTGGTTTTATACATACGTATTGCAATTACATAATTGAAAACATTAATCCAAACTATAGAAATAATTTATTATGTATATTTGTTTAATTTAATCAAGCATTAAACAAATATACAAATTCTTCAAAATGGTTATTAATCTTACATACGGAGGAATAAAACCAAATAATATTTTTATCATCAAATTATATCAGAAAGGGGAATTATTTTCTTTAAGTTAAACTCTGTTAAATTATTCAATAATTTTATATAACTCTCCCCTCACCTCAATAATTAAAATATATCTAATAAATTAATAGTAAATCAATTATTAGACTCAAAACTAACAAATTTTACAAATCTTAATCTGAATTATTCTTTACTTCATTACAGACCATACACAAAAATAAATTAAGTTCATTTCTGATTCTTTAATAGTTTTTATTAATTTTATTCCCATGAGTATATTTTTTATATATTTAAGCTGTTATCTCTTTCTTGATTTTTTGTATATAATTCTGGAAGGAATGAAACAACTTCTCCAGAAAATGCCTTTTCCGCTCGCTCTTTTGAATGAAAGATTTGTGTCAGCTGTTGCCTTGCCTAAAGAAATAACACTTAATCTTGGCATCAGTTTGAATCTCGCTAACGGAAAAGCATTATAATTTATGGTTATGGTTTTCTTTCTATTCTTACCTTTTATTATCTATGTTTATTTTTTATGCCAATTTCTTGTTGAAACTGATATTCAGCATTTATGGTTTCATTTCAACTATTGTTCAAGGCATGTCTTTAAATGGATAAAAATCTTTCAAATTCGAATTTTTATTCTTTTTTTTTCTAATGGATAGCTTTTGTTTTTCAATACTGGGTAACACATTTCTTATCGATTAATATTTTGTATTGAAAATTTTCGAGTAAAAATAAATAATTTTATTAATAATTATTGTGTCAGATTGAAATGGTTTTACAGGCTTTTGATTATTTATATGAAAATTCAAAATTGGTTTTCTATAAGTGTTTCTCATAAAAGAATTTTTAAGTTGGTAAACATATTTGAGTTACATGGACAAATGTAATAATGAGAACAATGGATCAACAATTTTCAATGATATGTATGCGTAAATATATCACTCTTGCGTGTTTACTATTCTAATGACCGAATATTATTCTTGACAATACTAATTATACAACGCATTTTCATTTTCTTTGATTGCTACATTAATTGAATTGAAAAAAATGCACTTTTTTAAATTTAGTGTACATAAATGACGAGGTGAATAAAATGTTTTAATTTTTATACACTGAAAAAAAGATGCTCTCTATTAATTCATTCAGGAATGTTTTTCTCACTCAAAAGCACCATATTAGTTATTAATAACATGAGTATATATAAGCTGAACTAAAATATTCATAAAAATCAGTTTTGGTGATAAAATTTAAAAAAGAAAATTTTATAGTTAACCAATTAAAAACTTTCGTTTATCAATAATGTACACCAAAAAGTCAAAAACATTATAATTATTTCTACTGTTTGATAATGCACAATGAATTTGATGCAAATTGTCAGGGAGAACATAAAACATTATTCCTGAGTTACCACGGTAAAGATTTCTTAACAATGATGACATATTATGAAGGCCAAAAGACTCAGAATATATATCTGCATAACTCTTTGCATCGAGTGGTCTTTATCAACAAAAGTTATTAAATTGTCACGAAGAACGTAAAGCATCATTCCTGGGATTGCGTGTGTACCATGAAAAAGACTTCTTAATCTAAGCAAATTTCACAGTGATGACATATTATGATGGCCCGAAGATTCAGAATGTGCGTATCTGCTTGCCTCGACTGCTTTATCAACAGTCATTATGAATAAATATGCTAAGTAACAATATAATAACAAATGATGATAAGTTGAATTACAAGTTCCTTGATATTGGTTCTCCAAACATCATTAACAACCCAGGAACTCAGTAGCTGTACTGTTTATAAAATAACATCAGCGAAAAACAGAGGTTCAATTGACAACTGAATACAACGCGAGTGAAACTAAATAGTTGTGCTATATAATAGTTAGTCACTAGTGCTATATAATAGTTTATATTAGTTAAGTGTTTCTTATTATTTATTACCAATCTTATTTTACAAATTTTACGAAGAAGGGAAGCCTCTAACATCCTTTATCGTTAATAATATATGAACCTCCAAAATTAGTGTCAGAAACTCGTTTCTTACTTATTTAGCATATGTAAGCACAAATACAGGAGGTGAACAACTGATGAACCCACCAGCTAACCTTCATAGTTTCGGCGATACTCATTTAAATTTCAGGCCATAACAATCAGTCTAACCAACTCCGAAGTCCTTTACCTTTCCAGCTCTTTGTGAGCAGCTGTCATGAGTACCTATGCTAAGTTGACAAATAATGGGAAAATGAATGGCAGACGCAGATGTTGCTTGTCATCCACACATAACTAACGACAAAGCATATCAAAAATTGCTTTGCTTGGTAAAATAAGATCGTTAATAAATAGCATCTCAGTTGACAACAGAATACAATGTGGATCAAAATAAAATGCTTTTAAGCACATTAGTCACTGTCGATTGATCTTATTTTAGGAACAGGGGCAATGTACGACAACTTGTGTCGTTAATGATTTATGAACATCCAAACCTGTAGTATCTGTTACTCGTCTCACCATCACTCCTCCTCTTGGCATATATACTCCTACTCACAAAGACAGCAGGTGAAAACCCAATAAATAATGTAATTTCGGAGATATTCATTTAAAGATTTACAACCATTACGATCTGTCTTCAGTCAAAGCCACTTACGTTAGTAGCCTTTTTCTTGAAACACGCATGCAAACACCGAAATAATGCTTCACATTTCTCGGAATAAATTATATATCATTCCTACTGAATCAAGCCACGAAACCCAGGTGAGCTCAGTATCAAATTGCGGAGGGGATCAGAAAATTTTGGCTCTTCAGCATAAATTCCATAACACAGGGCTTTTGTAATTGCGGCATATTAAATTCCAATGCGTGATAGCAATAACGCAAAAAGTATTAAAGATTTTTGTCTATAAAAATCTACATATTTAACGTTTTAGTTTATATAGTTTTAAATATGATATCGGGCAAGTGACGTCCATAATTGATCGCATCTCTTTGGATGTTTCTTTTCCTATCTAACAAAGTTTGTGGATGATCAGTATAGACACGTGACTTTAAGTACAACCAGAAAATAGGAGACTAAATCTGGAAAATGCGCCAGACACTCCAAATCACCTTTCATTAAAAGGAAGAACCCTTTAAATGATTTAGCATTACAGCCATCGATACTCTTGAAGTATGGGTCAGTGCTTCATCCTGCTAAAACCATATTATTTGTAAGTGCATTTCATCAAGTCCTGGCAAAAACAACACTTCCAGCATGTTCACGTGTTCCAGCATGAAATGATTGTGAAAGTCTTTTCATTTTGCTAGAAAAATCGTGATCAAACTCTTCTTAGAAGAATGCATAGAATTAGTTTCCTTGAACGCTTTCACCAATAAAAGAATAGATTTCTGGTATGATATAGGCATCAAATGCGCAAAATTGAAGATATTTCGGAAATCACGCTGAGTTAAGATAATCGAATTACCATTTGAAAAATAGGCCTTCAAGGCAAATGCGCGGTGTTCATTACTCCAATGCGTGATAGCAACTGATTCACAATACCGCACAACTTTATAAACTTCTCTCTCTAATGAAAAAATGCCCATATCATTATCTTTACTACTTTTTTGTGTTATGCAATTCGAAATTAGGCAGTTTCGTTGCTGCACCCTCAATAATATTGCGCAAACTTTTTTGCTGATCATGAGGTATAATAAATCTCTGAAAAAATGATAAATAACATTCTTTAAAATTTGAAGTGATCTTTGAAGGAATATTAATTTTGAAATATTTTTCAATTTATCTAATATCCTGAATATTTAATAACATTTCTTAGGGAAATGAATGCTTGATGAATTAAGTTTTCCAGTTCGCAGTCAATAAATTTGCACTTTAATCTATTATTGTATAACTGATTATAAATACATTATGAATTAATTTCAACTTTTTTCAAAAACTTCATTCAAAGTCTAAAATAAGAAGGAATGACAGTGAAGAACTCATTCATAAATATATACTTTACAAATTAGATGTATCTGCAATATTATTAGGGATGGTATATTGAGACCACACAATCACAAGTAATATATCATCGTTTTTAATACCTCTCTTTCACGGATTTGTATAATATATTTAACTTCAAAAGATCTTTTCTGGAGTCCAGCATTATTGCAAAATATATGAAATATTTTTACTGGAAATCATTTATATTATTAAAACATGTACGATAGAAACGTATTTCCAAAGGTTACATTTGACTGCTTGAATACCTTATGATAAAATATAGAATTGATATTTTCATTGAAGAAAGAAGTTGTGAAATTCCATTATATATCCAATCTATAGGTAAGTTGTTAAAAACTGAAATTTCCAATACAACGGATATAAAGACACCATTCAAAGAGTTTATCCAGAATTTTAATAATTATTAAAAACAACTTACCAAATAATTTCCTTATTATGCTAAATATACTTGAATTATGAATCTTGATGAAAAATCTGTAATATTATATATATATATATATATATATATTTGAATATAAGTATATATATGTTTATATATATATATATATATATATATTCACTAATTGGAATAGAAGAATTCAAAGGATTTTAATAATTTATTTAAAAATAAAATAACTCTTTAAAATTTACTCGTTTTTTTCCCAATTAGCACTCTTTTTCTTTCCTGAAGTTGAGTAATTGAGCAGGACATTATTGCCTAAATGATTAAAATATGAACTAATTATGTTCATAACAAAAGAATTTAAGAAAAAAACCTTATTCTTATTATTTTTAAATAAGATATCCAAAATTATTAAGAAAAATCTTTTCCTATAATTATATATATTTGCCAAGTACACCTTTCTAATAAGCAATTTTATTTTTTTATTTAAAATATATTATTATAATAATGACTGACTAAAGTAAAAGTGAAAATAATGTTAGCTTTTTGTAGAGACAAATTATTTCCAAAGCAAAGATGATAATAATATCTATGAAAACTCAACCGTATCAAATGAATTATTTTAATTAGATAAGATGATACATTTTATCGGTCCTTTTTCTTGATTCGGGAAAAATTACTTAAAATTCAAAGGATTCATAACTTAGTAACTGATTTATAAACTGTAAAAAGGGTTACTTTTCAAATTATTAAATTAACTTAAAATAGCTGAAAATGTCATCTTTAATTATATTTATTACCGGTAATTAATCATTATTTTTACCGCGTATATAGAGTTTTTAATAGTTTAACAGAATATGATTGTCATTTCTTGAGAGGCATGATAAACATTCACTGTTAAACTATTAAAAACTCTTTTGCAAAGATTAAAACTTCTATAAATTCCAAAAATCTGATTTTTGATATTCATGAATTATTAAAATGCCTTAAATTTATATTAATTATGTTGAATATGCAGATTCTAACTATATTTTTTGCCGTTGAAAAATCAAAAACTGAGAAAATAGCTTTCTTTCAAATTTAATAAATATATTTCTGTTGATAAAATCAGTTTAAGACGCTAAATATAAATTCATTATAGTTAACGAAGAAAATCTATCTTAAAATAGATTGAAGACTTATGTTTTTTTACATCGTTAGGAATATTTTATAAAATTTTAAATTATCGGTAACACAATTATTATTTTTAGCTAATTCATTTCTTTGTCTGTGTTATACTAAAAAAATTTAAATGCGTTATTAAATATCAAGACTTGTTTTGTTATTTAGTAGCATTATTGCATGATCTTAACTTCCATCATTCAGGCTTTAATACTTTCACATATTTGTCATTTTTTAAGTAAAAAAGAAATTAGTTTTGAAAAATAATAAAAATTTATTCATCCTTAATTTAAAAAAGAAATCTCCTTTTTTCCTGATTAAAGAGATATTATAAGTACTAAGCGCATGGTAAGAAATTTCAAATAAGGAAGATGTTATTTTTTTCTAAAAAACGGAAGATTTTACTTTTTTATTTTATCTTTCATGATTTTTTGGAAATTCAAGTAATTTTGTATTCAAAATATTTCTCTAAGATTAAGCTTATCAATAAAATAGAGAAAAAAATTTACATTTTAGGCTTAACGACTCAAATAAATACCTTTCACATATAAAAGCAAAATTTTTTTCAACATTATTTTTCTTTATTTATTTCACACACACAATATTTTTCTAATCAATATATTAAAGTTTCTACTACAGTTTCGTAGGTCTTAATATAATAAAAAACAAAAGCTATTACAATGTATCTGTAATTCCTCAAGAATTAACTTTTATAGCTAATTTGGCATAAAAATAACAAAGCTTTCGTCATTTTTTAAAAAAAGTAAGCTGTCACATGAAGAGAAAAAATTAATTTTGATAGGATCACAAAATAAAAAAAAAACAAGTTAATATGTAAAAATATTTCAAATAGTTATTTTATGTGCGAGATTTTGTAATGGATCACGAAAAATAAGAAAATTTTCTTTCAAAATCTTTTTTATGTTCATAAGCACAAAGTTTCATGAATAGATGCAGTTTTGAACTAACTATAACCAATATTAAGGAAATATGGAAAGAAAATACAAGCAATTATTCAGCAAAATCTTGCTTTTTGTGATGTTACATTCGGCAAAATCATATTATCATGCAGGTGATCAATGTTGTTGTTGTTACTTATGTCACTTAGCGAAGCCAAGCCCGCCCGTTAGGGAGTGGGCAAATGAAGTAAGAAAGAGCGTCGTTCGTTTTTGAACAGAGCAACCCACACCTCCCCCACGAGGGTAGAAGTAAGACTTGGCTCATAGATGGCAGCACCATCTGAGTCTTGCAATTTAGAGATAAGAAGACAGGGATGACCCAAGGCCTGGTTTCTACCACCTCCAGAGGTATTAATTTTGAATGGGAACTACTACCTATTTTACGTGCAACAGTCGCCATTAATGAACACGACGGATCTTCTGATAATCCGGTATTCGAACTGTTAACCTTCCGGTAACGAGAACAACGCCCTGACCAATCAAGTCACCCTCTTCTTGAGATCTATAGCTATATATGTTTTCTATTTTTAAGATAATTTAAATCAGTTTCTTCTGTGTTCTTACCAAAGTTTTAAGTTTCCTTGCTTACATTTCAAAAGCATATTACAGATGTTTATTCTTTCATTTAATATTAGCCCATGTTTCTTACTCATTTGCTACTCAACATCTTAAAAAGTGAATATCTCCCTTATTTAGACACCACAGGAAAACGGCCTACACGTGAAGCGAGTGTAAAGCCTTTGGTGTCCGCTGCGTGATTAACCCATCACTGGGAGGCACCGAGTCTTCCGCCAGGCAAGGGAAACACACAAGCGTTCCAGCAGTCGAGGACCTTACCAGACGAGTCAATGCTCCGCTCTGCCGTTGGTATGGCTTGTCTCTCAAAGACGTTCGGTTAAATACCGGAACAAACCAGGCGAACCGCCCACCAACCCAACGTGTATGCATCACTTCCCGTTTATTAACACAAATAAAATCACATGACAAAGCCCGATCGCGAAGTGAAGCCTACGCAGTGAGCGTCACCTTTACATGTGCGCACTGGGTAGAAATGCCCTCTAGGGGGACTTTGTGGGAAAGTGGGCCGTAACATCGCCCTTATTTGAATAAACAACCCACTTTCTTCGAATTTAGACATTGTGTTATTTTTCTAACTGCTCCTAACCTTCCTAGGTCAGGATCATGTACAGCGTTCCTATCTTTCGACTTTTTTACTGTATAACCAAAAATGAGTCTTCGTATTCCAAAATTTCTAGAGTAAAAACAAAATAAAATTTTTTCCCTCACTTCTTTAATATTTAAAAGACAAAAGTTCAAAACCATATTTTGCCTTGTCTTCATACTGAAATAGTGAAAAATGAAATTCAATTTTTTACATGAGGAAAGGAAGTCGAATGCTTTGATGACAAAGTAAATGAATTTGTTATCTAAGAGCTCGAATGAATGGGCTTCTAATATAAGAAACGTAAGGAAATTCTTGAAATATGATTAATCCGAGCTAATTTGTCTACCTGAACAAAACTACTGTAATTATAAAGTCACCTTTATCCAACTCTCATTAAAAGGAAAATACGTAATTATTATTTAATGTTAAGAATGGTTTTTGAATCTGAAACATCTTTATCGTGGAATGTCTTTGTTCTAGCCATTTAACTAGTACAGATCTTGAGCAAAAAAAAAAAAAAAATGAAGCCTGAAGAATATCGTCACCTGCATTTATGACAAATGTTGAGTTCCAGCGGCTCAGTAGCTTACAAGCTGCTGCGCGTAAAATCTGCAAAATGGGGTATCGCTTGCAGCTGCAAGTGATGGGGATTCCAAGAATCTAGTGAATAAGTCATCTCCGCAATCCAGTGAGCACAATCCAGACTGCAATCCAGGGAGGTGACCACATTCTTCCCCACTGGATTGCTGAAGCATGTCCCCATTGACTTGCGACGTCCAAAGCCCTTCCACTGATGCGGTATGAATTTGAAGAGGAGGGTGTTAGATTAAATGTGGTCTGGTCACCTGATCGCGGTTTAAAATATATGAGATTCTAGTGACTGGTGAGTATGCTAAATCCGTTAACATTAAGGTACAGTCCAGGGTTCGCCTGCACCCTTATGTATGGCAATTTTGTCTAAAAAAAACTAAATTATACACCATCTCAAAATTTCTGCTCTTAAATACACATTCTGTATTTTTTAAATTCCCATATATCATTGTTTCACAGCACGTAAACTTATCAAATTTTTAAATTACACTTTCACATTATTAAGAAGTATCTAAGTTTTGACTTATAAAAGTTTTACTTACAAAAATAGTTTTAAAACTTCACAAATTTTATACGTAATGTAAAATTTCTTTTAAAATAAATTGAAGAATTTGATTTTTTATATAAAGAAAGAAGTTAAAAATAAAATGCAAAATTTAAATCTGAATTAATGTCTTTGAGCTTTCTAATTTTATTTAAGAGAAAAAAATGCTTGCCATATGACTGTTATAATCAAAAAATCTTACAAATGTAATAACAAATGACAGCTAAATTTCCTTTCATCTAAATTCGATTTAATTTGTCAGTCTTTGCTTTTCATTGCTGTTTCTTTTAGAAATAAAATGAACAAAAATATAACTTTTCGTTTCAATAACGTTTTACATTTTTTTATATATATTTATTCTTTCGCTTTCTCATCATGCTTATTTCACTTTATTCTTTAAATTTTTTAAGTAATTGGTATTCTTCAAAACTTCTTGTTTTATCCATAAATCTTTTAATACAAAAAATTGTAGTTTTATTTATTTATTTCACATTCCAGTTTTCTTCAGAAAATAATATTTCTTTTTTTTTAATTCACCTCATTAATATTACTTTATTTGACATTTTTCAATACTGCTTTTTACGTTAAAACCAATTATTATATGTAAATAATGTTTTAATTTAACGCCAAAAATGGATTTTTCAATCCAAAAGATTATTTGCGTAGAACACCTATGCTTTAGCTTTTCAGCTAGTACAGCTTTTAAACAAAGAATAATGAAGATTGAGTAATATTGCAGTATACACACTAATTATTGTAAATTAAGAAAAAATCACAAAAATGACGATAAGGCAAAAAGTTATGTTTGAAATTTAGTGAACATATTATATAATTAACACACATTATATAATAGATAGAAAGGTACAGTTATGGTGTTATTGAAATTAGCTTATGTTTACAATAAAAAAATGGGAGATGTAAGTTTGGTATAGGAAAAGTACTATTGAAATGGGGTACGATCATCCCGAGAAGAAATACAGCACATGTAGCAACGTGTGATGCTCTCGATTATGGTTTCTATTAATTGAGTAGGAAGTGTGTGTCATTGCTCTTCCAAAACAGTTGAAAACGTGGCTAGAGTTCTAGAAAGGGATTGAAAGCAACGCCTAGAGCATTCCACACATGTTCGATTGCGTTAATATCAGATGATAAAGCTGGCCACAGCATACTCAACATTGTTTCCTGCTCAAGATAAGAACCCATGATGTGAGCCTCTCCTTATCATTGTGCATCACAAGAATATTACCTATTGCCCCACCATAAGAGCACAAATAAGCATATAGGATGTCATCTCTATTGGTTCTAGCATTGAAACTTCCACTTGAAAAGACATAGATGTCTGTGCGTCCACAATAAGAGATACCTCCCCAAGCACAGATGCTGCCTGATACGTATGAGTCTGTTTGATGAATGAAACCGAGTTCCACATTCTCTCCAAATGAAAACGCACCTACTACCGCTTTCGAGACCAAACCCGGACACTCATCCGTAAAGCGAACAGCCCTCCATTAATTAGCATCCAGTAGACATGATGAAGTGCCCATTGCAAACGTTCCCACCTTTGGAGTGACGTAAGCACTACGCAAACTAGTGATCTCGCATGAGGGCCACTTTCGTGAAGCCTTTGACGCACGATTGACCAGAATACCAACTTTTAGGAGCTTGCAGCGAGGGCATATCTATGTTCATCCGGAGTTGCGGTTCTATTCCATCGTGCACATAATGACAAATCTCGTTCACTAGCCTCGTGGTAGCTCGTGGCCGTCCTTCGTTGAAACTAGTGAATGCTGAGTCATTGGTCAAAAATTGTTACCAAAGTATGTGAATCACAAACAAACTCACATTCAGCTATCTAGCCATTTTTATCTGAATTTGTCCTGCTCTTAGCCTTCCAATAGCTCGCAATCGAAATTTTTCAGTCAAATGATCGCTAGGTCATTATTACAACTTCACTATACCAGATCTCTCACCTCAGACATGCAGCTACAATTGCTGCCTTGCTCTGAGATATCCATTTTGAGCTCCCTGCAAATGACGTAACAGCACCACTATTTCGCTTAATGTCATATTGTTCAAATCCTTTTACTTACCAACATATTCAAATTTCCGTGAGAGTGGTTTATTTTGTAATTTTTCTTAATTACTGTATATTAATGTCTCAAATAAAATTGATTCATCTTTTATATTAGATTAAATTGATTCATCTTTTATATTAGAAATATTTTACTAAATTTCAGTTAAACAGAGACGCAGCTATAATATTATGCTATAAATCTGGAGTACAGTAACAGCAGTATGCTGAAAAGTTATAACCAGATTCTTTCAATTGGTGAAAGACCTGAAGAATTTGATAAATAAGGTAGTATACTCATGGAACATTTTATCCATCGAGGAAGGCCCGTGTAATATCGGCAACCTGTGACTGTGTTTAATCTTACGGAAACGTAAATATTTCGAGGGTTATAAAGTGGATTTATGAGACTTAATATAAAAAATGCGACGGCCACTGTTCAATGGAGCATCATTGCAAGCAAGAAAAGTCTGAGATGTATTTCTAATAGTCTCTTAGTATGCAGCTTTAAGTGACATAATACGGTGCGACAATGTCGAATGCACATTGGCGATGAGAATACTCTACAATATCACCAAAAACCAATGCATCGAACATTATGACGTAGAAAACATAAGTTTAATTCTTCAGGAAATATGATGAAATAATATTTTGTATCATCCTTGATGACATCAGTAAAGACTTTGCCTATGGTACAGCGTCAAAGATAACCAACGAGTTGCTGGTCCATTCTGTTGTAAATTTTATCAAGGTGTTCGTGCTGATCCTTTTTTCTAGCAAGCAACACCATTTCTTGATATTTCTTGATTCAAAGCTCATACATGGCCATATGATCTATTAAAGTCGTGTAGATGATATCTGTTTTATTGGCTTTTATTAATTGTGACCCACTGACATACGAACCAGCGCCTTAAATGAGGAACCTCATGGATAATATGGAACATCATGTGAAATGTTTAATGGCATTCACTTCATTGTTCATATATATAGAATCATTGCATATTCAGTAGGATTAACTATTTGACTTAAAACCCAAACTGCTTTTCATTTTGTCAAGTTACTAAAACACAATATATTTATCCAATAGACAAAATATCTGAATTTATGAATTTCTATGAAAGAACCAAAGCTCAAAAAGAAGAGGGATAAAATGAACATTTCTATAATATTATGACTATTCACTAATATTATTTATAAGCTTTGCAAAAAATCGGCATAGTTATTATCAGCTTACATAACAAAACTAAAATATTTATTTTAAAACTGGAAAAGGAATTGTAAAAACATGAAATATTTCTTGGAAATGTTTTAACTATATAAGTAAATATGTATATTTCTATACAACTCCTTTAAATTTTATATATAGTAATATGAATTCAAAATCATATATTACATTACAATAGAAATGATATTATTTTACATTAGAAATTCATATAAAACTTCTTCGTTTCTGAGAAATAAGAACACCCTGAATTTTTTCCTCCAATTGTTTGTTACCAGGAAAATATTCCTTATGCTCCAAAAGAATATTAAATGTTGAAAAGGGAATCAATAGCTCAAGCAGATTATATCATTCAAATAAGAGATAACGTAATATTTACAAAGACATATTTAAGATTTTAATTCGTTCCTTTCCAGAAAGTTTATTTCCTGAGTAAATATTACTCAAAAGACTTCTATTTTTACATTATACATTTTATTTAACAAATTATATGAATTAACTATTTTAAATATCGCATAATATTTTTCACTTGAGAAATTATTTATATTTATTTTAGTTTCTTATTTGACAAAGGATGCAGAAACGCTAAATTTGTAACATTTCATTTGTTTAATTTATATATAGCAAAATTTTATAGAAAAATATTTTTGAAATAACATCTAAAATGTGTAAAAAATAAATCATAAAGTTTGTGACATAATTAGATACATTTTCTTTAAATTTCCTTGGACAGTATTGTACTGTGGATATTGCTTTAAAATTTTATAAATTAGTAGGTACCTATGTATCTTCCCGTTGAAAATTTCTGCGAAAAAAAAATTTCGTGAAATATTGCGATGTAGCTCCAAATGATGCAGTTTAGTGGCTCAACAATCTGAGCTATTTATAAGCTCATAATATGAGCTTATAAATAGTTCAAATTTATTTTCAAATAAATAGTTTTTTATTTACTTAAATATTAGTTTGGGGAAAAAGTTATCCATTATTTTTTCGGTAGACGTTTGTAGTGATCGCTATCTCGTGAGGTATCTATCAATCAATTTGAAATTTATGCTCATTGGAAAAGTGACATTTGACACTAAAATATTCTCTTGCGGTTTTTTGTTTGATTCATTCAGTTATGAGTACAAGGTTTTAAAAATAGAAGACAATAAACAGAAAATTCGATACATTTTAGTTTTTCTTTTATAATGGCGAAAATGCTAACCAGGTGGCTAAAATTGTGAAAGGCGTTTATCGTCCTATATATGACTGTAACAACCAGTTACGTATAATTTTGGTTTCGTCGGTTCCGTTTGGGTATTTGGATGCTAACTATGCACCTCGCATGGATACAACATCGACGAGAATTAACCTTTAACACTTGTTCTAAACCTTTTTACAAAACGAATCTGAAAGAAATTACAAAAAGTTCACGTAAAAATAATGGATTTCTTTTTCCCCAACCTAATATAAAACGTTAGTTTATGAAATAGCTCCGAGGTTGTGGGGTCACTAAATTGTATCATTTAAAACTACATCATGATTTTGGTTGCATTTTAATTATATTAAATTTTAATTTCATAATTTTATTATACTGATTACACACATGAAAGTTTTTAATTTATAGCTAATATCCTTGGTGTAGTTATTCCAATGTAAAAATAGGAATACGAAAATTTCGATCTTATTTTAAATGAAGATTTAAGTTCATTGCTTATTTTGAAAAACTTAAACTTCTAATACTTGGCAACGTATTCTTTTACTGAAAACGGTCTATGAAATAATGCAGAAGTACTAACTAGTTTTATAATCATCAATTTATAGGCATTACTTAGTTTCATTCATAAAATACAATTACATTAAAAGAACAAAACGTACTATTCCATTTCCCAGGAACAGCTGATATTCACCAAATTGTGCTAGGGGTGTGCGTGCAAAACATCACCAATTTCAAACTCTTATCAAGGCCTTTTAAAAATATACTCGTTACTATATTTTATTAATCATAATTTCTTTTCTTATTATATGGAAAAAGATTGAAAATTTGAGGTTTGCTTTGAATCGAAAAAAAATCTGTCAGATTTTTTCACACCAGAACAATCTCACCAAATTTATGTAAAGCAAAATACTTTTGCAAATACTATTAACCCTTCTTTGCATAATGGTGGAAATTTTCATCATAACCTATAATGCCCAAAAATTATATAAAAGAACAAGTTCACTTTAAGTTGATCGTGTTTGGCCTTTTTAATGTCCATTGCATAAAAAGAAACATAGCTGTCAAAAATAAACAAGTGTCATTATCAGTGAAACGAGCTTAAAGTTGTCTCATTCCGCTGTTTGTTGTAGTTGCAATAAACGTATGATTTCGTTTATAATTTTGTTTTATTGTATTAGATTTTCTATTGCTAAAAAATTGAAAATGAGTGGAAGAAAGGTTTGTAACACGTGTTTCTGTTATTTTCCTCTTTTATTTCTATTTAGTACTAAGCTAATGATCTAATTTTGGATGACGATGGAAATTTTTAGCATATTGTTTTTTGCTAAATTTATACTATAAATATATACTAAGATTTTTTTAACCATTTTCCTTTAATTTTGAACATGAATTATATCAACTTGATTAATTTCACCAATAAAGAAAAAATCATGCAAAGAAGGATTAACGATATTAAAATGGTAAAGCTTCAGTAATAAAATATATTTTAAGAATTAAATTTACTTTTTTACCGATATTTCTTGTTTTGTTCTGAATATTGTACGTCGGTCTGAAGAGATTTGCAACAAGTGAAATGGAATAGTTCCGAGAAAAATTATGTTCATAAGAAACGCTTGTTATGTTTATTTTTTCTACTTAAAAAAATAGTTTTGGAAATTTATATGAATTTTCAATGTAAAAAATATTTTAATTTATAAATAGATTTATTTATTCTGATAATTTGTCAGCTTTTTCTATTCTCTTTTTCAGAAAATGTAAGCAAACATTAAAGATTGTAAATATTTATTGAGCAATGCGATTTCCTGTATGTAAACCAACTGAATTACCCTAAATAAAATCAAATTCTTGTACTAAATATGTGTTTAGAAGAACTAGCATGTAAAGAAAGAATTGTAAATTCCAAGTGGACAGGTAAAAAATCATGGTCATCTCAATTAATTGCCGAAAGTTTTAGAGAGGTTCATTAAACTCAACTGGATATAACAACGTTTCATATGTTTTCATATCCCTTATATATTAGGGCTTAACATTTTGTTAACTGAGTTTGCGTGAGCTTTTCAATAACGTTCAACACTTTATTTTATAATTAAATAACTCTTAGGCGTATAATTTAATTATTATATAAAATACGAGATTCTCGACTGATTCTCGAAAAAAAAATATCTCGCCAAATCTAGCGATTTATTGCCGAATGTTGCACTTTAATGACTATGCTAACTTTTTATATTTTTTATTATATGTCAGCTCATGTTTCTAATGTAAGCTCATGTTCTGTATAATTTATTTTTAGTTCATCAAACTTTAAAACTTATGATTAAAAAATTGAATTAAATTAATAATTTTTTTATACATTTGTTTCATGAAGATTTTATTAACTATTTCGTTTTTGCCTCTCATATTTAAAAAATAAAAAAATAATTGAAATTTGCAGCATTTGACGACCTATTATTTTTGCAAAAATGATCAGCAGGATAGTATATAAATGCTAACTTTGCATTTCTCGAAATTTTCATAATTATGCATTTTGTAGAATGTTTATGTACAGTTTTTCTGTGAAGATTTTTTAATCTCTTATAAAGTTTCTAAATGATTTGTATTTCTATCTTGAAGTTTTCAACACTGAAATTATTTTGCAAACTTAGTTTATTTTCGTATTGTAATATAACGTGCGTAATTTGTTAAGTAAACCAGAAAACATTTTACTAATTTATTCGATTTTGAACCCATTATTCTCTGGAGAAGGCTGAAAAATTTTTTATAATAAAATAAAAATTAACTCATTTTATTAACAATACAATTTTTCAGTTTTTAGTACTTGCTTATTTTATTAAAATATTTCATATATGATATAGTTTAAAAGTATAATTATAGTCAAATAAAAATGTTCAAATAATTTCATCATTGCTTGTTATTTAAAACTTATTTATTAATAATCTGTATATCTTATTAAAATGTTTTACACTGTTTAATACAGAAAATATTGTGAAATAAACAAATTATTTTATTGCATATTATGCACGTATTATTTTTTATATATAAATGTATATGAATAATTATATCTCTTACTTATATCTCTCTAGCACTTTATGTATATTTACTAAGAGGAATTTATTAGCATCTTACAAGTTCTAAATATGTATTAAAATTTATTTTGGAATAAGTGAACATTCTTCTTAACAAATTTCCTTTGTAATGTCTATTTTATTACGTTAAAAAAACAAATACTTTAAAAATTATTCATATATTTGTAAAAAACAAATTGTACAGATTAATGAGATATTTGTAGAAATACAAAACCAAAAATAGGGTTTTTATCATATGAGTTATAAATTATAAATAATTAAGAAATACAGTCAACTGCAGTAACTAAAATTTTTGAATTGCATTATAAAAATTTTATTTCGAAATTATTATATTTTAAGCTAATTATTATATTTACATATCAACTAGTATTAGTAATTGCAATTTTACTATTAAAGTTAGAATAATATTGCCTTTTTATTCATAATTACGGATTTTTAATTTTGCTTGATTTTTCAAAACAATTGAGAAAAATGAAAATAAAGATTCTTTGTTTCTCCTTTTTAACTGTTGTATTTATATATTTAGCGAAATCAATAATTTATTGTTAATTCCATTTAATACATTTTTCGAATTTATGTTCAGTTTTTTAAATATAATAATGTTAACTTAAGAACTGGTGGATTTATTGTTCAAAATATAATAATTTGTCATTAATGACAAGAACTGATTGGATTAAAAATATTTCTTTATTCTTTAAAAAATTCTCAGCTATTATCTAGTATTCATTATTTGCTACATATTTCGCAAAAGATTTTTACTTATCATTATTTCCGAAAGTTTTAATTTTAATACTTTAACCAAGTTAATATTCTTAAAAATTCATCAAAACAAAATTTTTTCATGTTTTTTCCGAAATTTAAATTAAAATAATTCATCTAAATTACCTCTCGTGACTTATTTCAAGTTAAAGTACTTATCTGTTTTAAAATTAAAGTGCCAAGCATTTGCATATTTTACAATATTTGTCATGAGAGAACTTACTTAAAAGGATTTTTTGTAAAAATATTCTGAATCATTTTAAAAATTAATGAAGTTTCATCTTAGCTTGTATGACAGTTTTATGATTTGAAATTAGTACCTTTTTCTAAGATATAAACAAACTGGCATTTGAAACAGTGACAGATTTTAAAGATAATTCTTAATATATTTTGTGTACAATTATCATTTTAGTTTAATGTTTGTGTTTGTAGAAATAGTTTTGAATAAACTTTCAAATTATTTTTCTTTTAAAGTTGATGGAAACAAGTGAAAAATATTATGCAATTCAATGCAAGGATTTCATAAGAGACAAAAAATCATTTTAATAAATTTTAAATTCCTTTTAATATTTCAATTTTCATTTTAATAATTTAAAAATTATAAAATACTTAGAAATACAGATATTTTTAGAACATGTATGTAAAATAATGTAATTCATAAATACAAGTCAAATAATAATAATGCAAATACAATTATTTAAACAATTTTAAATTATTAAATGTACTTTATTATAAAATATTTCTATTAAAGTTTATAAAAGTATTATTTTCAATCAATTAAATAGAGTTTATATTATTTCTAACAATTTCAATATCATCAATAAACACTTAAATAGACTAAAAAACATCCTAATTAATAATGATATTCCAATTAATTTTATTAAATACTATCTGACAAATAGAGCACTACATGTAAGAGTTAAATAGACAAAATTAATTACAGGAGGTTACCCTAGCTTAAAGGTCTTGAAAGTCTCAATAGTGTTTACACTTCGTCTCTTAATTTAAGTATTTGTTTAAAAGTTTGATTTTTGTATTGGCAACATTTACTTTCCACTTTATCTACTTCTTTAGAATGCGAGCTTTATTCTTCCCTTGGTGGTAAAAATTTATTGTATGGTTACCTTTGGTGACTTTTTTAAAACGTCGCCAAAAGTCTAGCCATTTTGCACGAGCGAGGTCTAAAAATAAACTTATCAATAATTATAAAATAGCTAAAAATAATCGGAATCCCTCATCTGTGATTGGTCGGGATTGGTTGGGTTGCCAGAAAATGTTATTTATCGCTAAATGAACAAAATTCGTGCCAAAGGTGACCGTACATTAAATCTCATATCAGTCCCTTTTGTTTACTCATTTAGAATTTGATAGTTTGAAGATTCTGATTCCTTTTGGTATTTTTAAATTTCATTTTTTAGTTTTAAAATTACGGTATGGCTTTGTAGTGTAATGGCTAAATTCAGACATTAGTTTTCAGCCATTGCAGAAAAGCCATACTTTGTGCCAATGTGGTCAACACTCCCTTTTGAAGCTGGCCATGTTGGTACTTTATTGTTTTCATTTTCATCATATTTCATCTAAATTCCACTTAGTGTTTATATAATATATGTATGTATGTATGTATGTATGTATGTATGTATGTATGTATGTAT
>JAPDSC010089853.1:135046-183316 GCA_026290005.1 Latrodectus geometricus | reverse complement strand
TATGTATGTATGTATGTATGTATGTATGTATGTATGTATGTATGTATATAATTAATTTTATTAAATAATAAGGCTGTTTTTTAATGATATTCTATTGCAATTGTGCTATTAGATTATTTTCCATTTCCCAACATTCAAACAAGAAATATAATAATCATTCTAAAACATAAAAACAAGTTACTCATCTTCTTAGGGTTTGAAATATTTTGTTGATCATTTGTTATTGAAATAGTTATATGAATTTCATAAATAAATTTTGATCAATATATTAAATTAAGTAAGGAAAATGACAGTTACAGTTAAGAAATTAATAAGATTCAATGATATGCTGATATAATTGTTATTTTTTTATACTTTATTTTTTTTATTCTTCAAAAACATTTTTCTGAATCAGTTAAAAGTGGTATAGTGAGAAATTAAATATATTTCTTAAACTAAGTATCGAAATAAATGGTGAAAATATGTTATATATGATACATTACTTTTTCCAAATTTAATTTATCGTTTGTTCGATAGTGTTTTTATTCTCGCGTTGTAGTAAGTGAGTCCAATATTAGAGATTGCTTAATTATAAACTAGGTTCTTCTGCTATTTACTTTTAATAGACAGTTAAAAAAATAAGAAAAATACATATCAGTCTTTTTAATTTCTTTTAGAAAAGCTTCATGCTTTTGCTTTCAATAAAATTTCTTCTTAGCGCAAATGAATTAACTTAAAAACTGATCTAGCAATATTTTTACAGATTATTTACATTGTACCTAAGCTAGATTATAAAAAATTGTTTAATTTTTCAATAAAAAGGTTGACAATTATTGCTTAGTAGCGATTTTTATCGAAATTGAGCTATGAAAATAAGTATTCTTATAATATATTAACATTTTATTTAATAATATTGGAGAAAATCAAGAAACTAAATTTCATACCTCTGAAAGAGAAAAAAAAATTTGTGAATAACACAGATACAAAGAACAGATTTTGTCTTCTTTAAATTATTATTAGTATCAAATAGCAGGATCTCATCAACTTTGCTTAATATATCATTTTTAGCATCTCACGTTTTTAGTTATGAGGTGACAGTTACAGGGTATAATTCTGAAGGTGGCATGAAACAGCGCAAATACCTACAGTGACATCCAGCGGGACAATATAGCATCATTGTTTGATCACCATCGCTACAATTGTGGATTGTCCTTGGTTTTCATTATTGACAATATGCTGGCTCAACGATACATTGATGACATACGCCATCCGAAAATAATTTTCCTTACTTTAAAAGGTTCCAACTACAATTTATTGGCAACATAATGCAAACCCCACATGGGCAAACCAGCTCATGCAAGGTATCCATCCACATATATCCTTAGTCACCTGTAACCCAAGATTTTTCACTTATTGAAAATAAGTTGTATCTTGTTAACAAACATAAAGTTCAAAATCAAGAAGAATCATGGGAAAAAAAACTGCTTTTATTGTTTGAATGCTCATAACTCTATAGTTGGAGCAAATTTCCTATAGAATAACTCTTATGAAGGCATTTTTATTAAACACACAAGTTTTAATAAAAATAATTGATGAAATGAAACTTCGACTGTGTCAGAAAATTGTCCTTTCGGTCACTTTTATTGTCAGGCGACCTTGCAATGATTTTCCCAAAAATCAACTAACTTTTTAAGTTCATCGATCACTAAAATTATATTAATATTTTTGAATTGTATATAAAATTATAGTCAAAACTAAATTTTCGCGTCTATAAACTGGGTTTTATAGCTGAATTGTTCTCCACTCACAAGTTTCTTAACTGCCTTCATAGATTTTCTACTAAGTGAGTGTCTGGGTTGTTACCAGACCATTCCAAAGAAGAACATAATTATTTTAAATTAACCTTTTGCATACAGTAATCAAATGCCATTGCGAAGTACGTTGCTGAAATGTGAATTCTTGATTATTTCCGTAAAAATCATGAAGGAAGACTGCATTTTAGGCTTAAGTATTTCCTTAACGCAATTTTGAGCATTTATATTTACATTTATTACCTAAAGTCGATATACACCTTTTGATATCAAACAACTCCATATCGATACTGACTGTATGTTTCTCTGCAGATGTAATGCAGTCAGAATGCATATCGAAAAAATCTTCGATTTATTATTTTAGGTCGTCATTATCAAATAAAAAATTAATTTGGTTTTCATCTCTAAAAACAATTTAATGTTCTGTTATCCAATTAATATTAGTTTTCGCTTATTTTAATTTTTTCAACCACTGTTTGGTAAATAAGAATAGCTTTTCGAATGAATTTATTACTGATTCATTTAATCAGCAGTTAAAACTAAACAAAATATAGGCTTTTTCGTGAAATTTAAAATTTTGTTTAATCTTGCGTGAAAGGTTACATATCGTTGTAATATAATGAAAATCAAATTACTCATTAGCAATTACTAAATTCATTCGAAAATACTCTTTGAATTCCAATAAATAATATAAAGAATTGAATCGTACTGTAACAAGATTGGTTGATTGTTGAAATAATATAATACCTGATTGCATCTCTAAACTTTATCATTGGCTATATTTAATTGAAGAAAAGGTACTTGATATTAAACCAGCAAGTTGTGCTTCGTTTCTCTTGTGATTTGCTTTTGAAGTTTGAGAGAATGCTGATTGTGAAACAAATTTTACAAACACCATTAATAAAATAAATGGTTTAGACGTGGAGGAAAAAATATTGACTTCAACTTTTAATAACTTCATAGTTACATTGAATTTTAAAGCATCCAAAACCTCGTTTGATTTGTTTTTAACTAACCTATGACAGAGATCTCATTGCGTGATAAAAAACCAAAGTCGAAGGCAAAAAAACACATATTTTGCACTTTATATTTGATAGTAAATATGTTACACTTACATCTAAATTCATATTTTGTATTGGAAGCTACGGCTTTTGAAACTGGTAGCTTTGGACTGGTTGTCGATTCCTTTAAAAATTTAATATTTTTAACATGAACAATTTCAAGTCATATTCAGAATAAATTTTTATTTCTATAATTTTATTATATCTAACTTCATTATCGTACATATTCTTTTAATTTTATGGTTTTTCATGCAAATTATAAAGATTTTATGCAACAATCCATTTTATTTTATTCATTTGTATTGATAAAAAACTCTTAATTATAATTCAATATAGACTAATTCTGAGATCATCTTCAGTATTTTAATATCAATGTAAAATGTAAAATGCTTTGTGCTTATGTTAGTTTTCATACAAAAAATTAAAAAGTGGTTATGTTATTTTACACAGGTAATTCTCAAGATAATCACTGAAAATAGTATCAGAAATATAAACATTTCCATTAAAAACTACATGTCTTGAGTTGTTTTATTTCTTGCCATAGCATTAAAAGAAGAATTTGAGCAACTAGATTTTTTTGTGCAATAGTTTAATTAACACACGTTTCTTTAACTGAGTCGAAGATCGATTTCCGATCACATGACACATGTTGTAAAGTAGTTTTAATTGGTGTTTCTTTGTCCGAAGCAAAGAAAGAAATAAAACAAATTTTTTTGTAAATAATAGGATAATAGGGAACCATAAAATATGAACATTTCATCTCTAAAATTACTCAATTTTTTCTAAGTGCAATATTATTTTTTGAATATTGAAAGAATACATATCTTATAATATTAATTAAGAATATTCTTATAAAGGAGAATACATATATCTCTCTTGTATTATTTTTTTCCTTACACAGGCAAAATCTAGTTAATTTGGGTCAAAATCACATAAATAATATTCAATAATTATGTGTTTCATCAAATATAATGATTCATAATGAAAATAGATTTTTTTTTTACTTAAATTAGGGAACACAACTGAATTCTACAAAATATCGTATACTTTGTCAAGTTTAATATCATCTTAAACTTAATGTGGGAAATACTTAATTTAATATTAAAATTAAATTTTTAACTTAATATGGGTCAAATCTGGTATTATTTTTGGAATTCTTGCCTAACTAATATAAGTCTATTTAAAATTTCTTTTGAATCCCATATAAAAGTTCCATGAATTTTCTTTATCTGACCTAGGAGATTGGACAGCAATTGTCAAGCATTTGTTTTGTATACCTGAAAATTTTAGCTCATTTTTAATTTTGTATATTAACTAAAAACATTTATTGCATCATATAATTTTACATCGCGTCATGGACCACCTAAATACCTGAAGCTTTGATAAGGCATTTTAATATCCATGACCTTCCAGAAGGACTATAAATAAATGATGGGGCCGCATTTACGTCAGTTAAGGAAAACCGGAATTTCTCCTAAGCACCCACTCTGATAGATGTGCATTCAGAAGATCTACAGAAAACATAGGTGTACATTCAAATCGCAGAAGATCTACAGAAGTCATAAGAACTATATAAGGCATAGATGTACATTCAGAAGGCAGAAGATCAACAGAAGGCATAGATATGCACTCAGAACTCATAAGTGAATATTCAGAAACCAGAAGATCAGGTTGGTCGTCAGGTGTTTCTCACCAGGTTGATCGTTCAGAGTGTACCGATCATGGGAGCAGTAAATACCAGTTGTACCCACCGTGCAGGGTAGTGGATCTTAAGCAACCAGGAAGAAGACGAGACGTTCGAAGGATCGTGAGGCAAGTGCTCATGGATCCGTAGTGACTCGTTCTATGATACACTCAGCTATAGGGATGTCAATTGTTCCACAAACCATTCCCAAACGTCTTGCTGAAGCGAATCCACTTATCAAGCACTCATTTTGTTTTTATCCTTTAACACCGCAACATCTGTGACTCCGTCTACAGTGGTGCAAGGCTTGAGTGACGTGGAATGCCACAGATTAGGAAAACTTGGTGTTAAGTGATAAATCCCAGTTCATTTTGGGGACAGATGATAACCGTGTACAATTGCAATTGTGAAGAATACTCTTCCACCTACACTATCGCGCCACACGTTGCCTACACAGCAGGCATAATGGTCTGGGTGTCTATGATAGCCGGACCACACTAGCTGCAGTACGTTTAACATTAACGGATAAGAGTTGAGTTGATAGCATTCTTCAACAGCACGTGGGACCTTTCCTAAATGGTCTTACAGGCGCATTTTTCCAGCAAGGTAATGCTCGTACGCATATAGCTCGACATGCTCAAGACTTCTTGCATCATGTTTAGGCTCTTCCATGGCCGGTTCGCTCCCCGGAATTGTTCCTGATAGAGCTATAAGCGTAATCGTTCACGATGAATGCCTCTAACTTACATTAAAATTAAAAAATCGTCATTAAAATAGAATATTGTGATGTTGACTATTGAATTTCTCATGCCTCTGATTCTACATAGTGCGGCAAGTAAAGTCAATGTATAAATAAAAATGTTTAATGTATTAAATATGATTACTCCTTTTCATTATAATTGTTGAAAGTGACCTCCACCTACTTTATCACACATGTGAGCATGCTTGAGGATATTTATATATACTCTTGTCAGTTACTCTGTTGGGAAGATAGTGATGATATCTTGGATCCTGATCTTGAGTTCTTCAAGTGTCTGTCGATTTCTTCCATTCCCTTTAACAGTCCCCACAAGTAAAAGTCACATTTGGACAAGTCCTGTGACCCAGGAGACCAAACACACTTTTGTTGATCGTCTTCTCAAGTGTAAAAACCTCATGCACATAGAACAATCATCATATGATCTCCAGCATGTAGCACCACCCTGCTGAACGTATTATAACTGAAGCTACTTTTCTCGAAATATTGCGTTGTTCGGAAAGTTATACCTGAATCAGTTTAGTCAAAGGTATTGGACTAGAATTGTCGATATACAATTCAATGAAATATTTATTCACCATACGTTTTTCATTTTCATATAAAACGAAATAATTTTCCGAACAATCCAACAGTTTGAATAAAACTCTTCTTTGATTCCCAAATCGAATTCACTATTCACTGTCATCTCAAAGAATATGATTCCCATACACAGGGATTTTGTTGCCTAAAACATAACATATGAATCTAAACAATTAATTATAGAAAACGCAAAATTCTATAATATTACGATGAAAATTAAAAATTAAAATATAAATTTAATTACAAATTTGAGTTCATTAAATTAGTGTATCAAAACGATGGTTATTTTATAAAAATATAAATTATGCAATGAATTAATTATCTGAACGTGGGTAGTATATATTCAAAGTGACCACCATTTTTAAAATTTATGAATATCGAATATATTTTTACAATTATAAAATATTTAATCTTCCATTGCATGTTCTTGTTTGAAATAGAATCCTCAAAATAAACAAGCCATGCTTAGAGTCACATGAATTTGTAAAAATATAAAAGTTAAAATTAATGCATATCCAATAATTGCTTTAGAAATTAATGCGAAAAACACATTTATAAAGAATTTCGAAATAAACCAAGGGATTTAAATGTTGGCAAGATTAATTAGTATATACCATCACTTTTTTAGAATAAAATATGATGCTTTTCATTTTAGTTCATTATGTCACTACTATAGTTATGCTTAAAAATTTTCAGTAACATATTCCTCAGCTTAACGTCACCAGAAATGATTAAGCCACGTAGTAAATCTTAATTGAAACACAAACAAAGTGGATTTAATTATGTGCCTACACAATCACCAAATTGCTGACTTTTACTTCTTTTACTTTTTTTTTTTTTTTTTTTTTTTTTTTTTGACACATTTTCAGCTATCGAAAAAGTTGAGAAGTTAAAAGCACAGAAAATTAAAAAGAATATGCTAAAGTTTACAGAAAAAATGTAATTAATTACATGATCTATTGCAAATAAGCAATTATATGAAGAATAATGGGCAGTCACAAAAGGATATTTTTAAACAGCATATTCTTTAGGTAAATAATATATATACAGTAGAAGTCCATTAATCCGGCATCCAACAGTCCGGAATGCCCGATAGTCCGGCATCGCTCCGGAAAATTATAAAAATTTTGGCTTTCTCCCAAAGTATGTCTGTAAAGCAAATAAAAACGCTCGAGAGCTATTCGGAAGTTTTCTGGGTAGTTCGAGATCATCCGGAAGCGCTCGGTATTATTCGGAAACAATTAGCGGCCGGCTAGTCAATAGTAAACGTAACTTTTGAAACTGTTTATAAAAAAAGTGATTTTCTTTCTAACTGTACACAGGGTGACCATGTTTTCAAAACCTAAGCCTAAATAAAGTGACTCAGATGCCGAAACGGAAGAAAAGGAAAAATCAGCTGGGCAGAAGCTGCAGCATCACTAAATAAGTATATTTTGCTGAGGCTAGTACAGTGCTTCAGAAGTTATTGATTTCCATATCATTAGAAATAAATTTTAAACTAAACGCCAAAAGTCAAGAAAACAAATAGACATTCATGACTTTTTTAAATCTAAGGGAAATATGTTTTACAGTACGTGTACATACATTATATGAAATGTAAAATAAACTTTGTTGTATGTATTTGCATACTGTATTTGTAGTTTAATTATTAACCTATTGTTCTTATAACTACCATCCGATAGACCGGAATTTTCGGTAGTCCGGCACCGAGCCGGTCCCGAACGTGCCGGATTATCGGACTTCTACTGTATATATATATATATATATTTCTAATGGGATGATTGATTTTAAAAGAATAACTTTTAAATAACAAAATGTATAATCATATTAAATTTAACTTAATATCTTTACATATAACTAATTTTTGTAATTTATTTTTGAATTTGAAATATATTTCCTTTTAAGTAAAAATTGATGAATGACTGAATTCAGAATATAAAAATGAGTTCAAAAATAAATTGTAATGACATATTTAGGAATTACACAGATTTTCATGAATTAATTGTTCATTTTAATATAATAAGAAATTATACAATTCATGAAGATTTTTAAAATATTCAAAATAAATAAGGATACATATAAGAATTATTAAGGTTTTCATAAATTATTTGTTCATTGTAATATTAGGGTCATTCCTTCCTAGTTATTCATGAATAACAGGGGAAAAGCAACAAAAATGTTCCAAAAACTCAATTTCCAGAAATGTCTTTAATAATGTATACTGAAAGAAAATTAAGAAGTAATCTGCATCATAATAACATAAAACAAAATACTTAACTAATATAACTTAACTAATACAACATAATACTTAACTAATAAAAGCGCTCATAAAAGGCAAAATGAAAACAGGATTAAACAAACGATTTCCAATTTTAGAAAATGAAAAAAAATAAAACATATAAATGCTTAAAATATTTCTTGGTATTATGTTCTAATTAGTTTTCTAAAAATAGTAATCAATTTTCTCGATTTGAAGGTATTCAGTTGTTCTGATTAAAATACCAGATTTACACTGCCTGGCATAGGAAATGCAACACCATAAAATATTGGATAGAATGTGACAAAAATTGATAAACAGACAGTGCATACATATGTAAATAAGTGATGTTATTTACAAAAAGATAAATTTATACATTGACGAAATAAGCAGAAAATCAGTAAGTAGTATGGCCGCTTCTCGCAAGCCGACACTCTGCGAGGTAGAGAGTCAATTGACTTGCGGACGGTATACAGGGGGATATAAGCCTATATGATCTGAACCGTTCTCCACAGTTAGTCCTTCGACAGAGGCTGGGGCATAACAGACAAACGATGTCCAATTCCGTCCCAGATATGCTCTATTGGGGAAAGACCAGGGATATCACAGGCCAAGGCAGGAATTGGATATTCTGCAAAACTTGTCTGCTGACTAGTGCCGTGTGCGATGTTGCGTTATCCTGCTGGAAAATGCTATCTTGCAGCTGCTGAAGGTAAGGTATCACAACAGGTTGCAGCACCTCATCAAAATACCGTTATGACGTTAATGTGCCTCTGATGCGTACTAGGGGTGATCTGCTATCGTGGCTGATTGCACCCCAAACTATTATTCCAAGTTGACGAGTGGTGTGGCGTTCAACAATAGTGGTCGAATGGCGCCTCCCAGACGCCTCCAGATTCTCTTCTGTTTTTGAACACAGCACCCCTTTACGATAATGGAAGAACGACTTTGGCTCATAGATGGCACCACCATTTGTGTCTTCCAATTTAGATTAAGGAAGCCAGAGAAGACCCAAGGCCTGGCTCCTAACACCCCAGAGATATTATTTGGAAAGTGAACATGGAAGACATTGCAACCACGATATACTTTACGAGCCTCAGTCACCATTAGTGATCACGAAGTATCTTCAGATAAGCTAGGATTCGAACTCATCACCTTCCGGGAACGAGAACGACTCCGTAACTAACCAGGCCACAGCGAACTTTTTTGTTGACTATCATGCTTAACACTCTGTACTTCACAAATGAATGGACAAAATAAAAATAGCAAATGAATTTTTAGTACAAAATATCGCCTTTCTAACTTGCATAAATTTAAAGTTGTTGAATCGATACTTTACGAGGTATTGATCACTACAGCCATCTACTGAAAAAATAATAAATTTTTCCCCAGCATAAAATTATTCTAAGAACCTACAAGGAAATATATTTTTAAAAAAAGCATTTGTAATTGATATTATTGTCTAATATATTTAACTAAAGAAAATTTAATCAAAAATTAAATATTAATACTAAATTCGATATTAATTTTAACTATAACCGTCATCCTTTGTAAATATAATTGTCTTACAACAATGATATAGCTACTGATCTTTTAAATGTATTAAAATCAGACTCATAATAGTACAAACTGATATGAAGGAAAACATTAATCACATTTATAGTCTAATCCATTTTTTACAATTATTAGTAAGATTTTTATAGATATTGTAAATAGAAAATTACCCATTGATTAAAAATTCCTTCCGAATTTTTTTGCAATGCCTAATCAATGCCATGTAAGGTGAAATAATTAATCTAGAGCCATAGGATTATTTTAACTAGTGGTACATTGACAGAAATTTAGAGTGGCATATAGTAGGTATGACAATGTCACTTTGAAAGGTGGGAAGTTAGGTCCTCTCAATTCAGCAGCATGGCAGAAGACCACTAGACTTGGTATATCATCTTTAGAAGTAGACGTGTAGAACACTCTGCAGCACTTATTATTTTACGTATATAAAAAGCCATTAGTGAAAGTATGATCTTCAAGTTGCGCTGGTTTTGAATTTACAATCTTTAAATTTCGACGCTGTAACTCATCACGCTACCATGGATTCATTTTTTTCAGAATTCATTATTAAATTCCTAATTAAGTCTAATCAATGCAAACGTCCAACGAATGCAATTAAATATGATTTCTAGTATAAATTAGTTTGCTTAAAATTTTCTTTATTTTTCAAGTAATGTCCAGTTACTCATTAAACCAGAAGCTGAAATTTTCTCAGAATTATATTATACCTGATGTTTTAAATTAATATTTCATACTTAAAAGCCTTAAAGCTTACATCAGAAGCAGCTAATTTAAATTAAAGTGCAGATTCCATCTTAATTAAAATGAAATATTCCAAGTAAGATATAATTGTGAGTACGAAGAGCTTTTTGACTCTGAAAATAGATTACGTTATGATAAAAAGCTAAATATAATAAGTTCCCGAGATCTAATTTACAAATAAATTACATAGATTTTAACTTATTATTTTTTATAAAATTTGGGAATTAATTTTCCCTGGAAAAAAGATTGTATATTGTTTTAAAATTTCATTGTTTATTTAAAAATATTAGATATTCATACAAAAATTACTATAAAAATATTGACACGGTGTTAATTATATTCATAAAAAAATTTATCATGAAAAGTAATAGATAATCTTTTAAATCCCTAAATTGAACTTTTATTATTAGAGGTAGAATTAAAAATAATGTCCTTTAGATTGAATTTTATTATAATTAACATAAATTACTCTCATTTTCTCTCTTACGAATTGAAATTTCAACCAAATGAATTTGAAGGTGAATTCATTTAAAAAATAGTAAATAATTTTTTCGAGCTGTTTTTTTATTAACACTTTTTTTCATGCCAATTATTTTAATTCTTTAAAATCTCTAAAATGTATTTAAATCTCGGAAAACATAAAAAAAACATGTTAGTAATTGATTACATCTTTATAAAACTGTCTTCATTTAAAATTTTCATTAATTTTAAAATAAAATTTCGCTTTAGGAAAAAAAAGCAATAGATTTAAAATCAAAATTAGGAAATTCCCTGAATATATAAAAACGGTTTGACAGTCTTGAATATACGTCAAACGTTTAAAGAATCTCCATTTGCATTTTTAAGGATGACTCTTTAGAACTTTTCTGTGTCTCTTGGTTTTTGATTCTTATTTATAAAGTAAATTGTTGACACAACTTTAATGAAAGATGCATATAAAACTCGAAATAACTGTAGAAAATGCAAAACATGACTTTTATGTAGTTAGCCTTAATGAGAATTCTTTTAAACAAAAAGAAGAATCAATTCTGATGTCTATTTGGAAATCTACTTGAAAAAGTGTCTGCTGTGAAAATGTCTGTCGTAACAATGAAACTGGTCATACACTAATTAGACTATTAAAAGAAAACTTATTCAAAGTTGTTTGTAAGGATGTCAGTCAAGTGTTAACTATTCATAAAACATTCAGAAAACTTTCATAACTAAAAAACTTTTAAAATAATAATAAACGTGGTCAGAACAGACAAATTTTTTCTTTCAAGATTAAAAAGGCGCAAAATAGAAGTGCAAACTATATTCTGAAGGGATTATTGACGACATTTTGTAGTAAGGTGGAAAAAATAATGAGAAATAAATATTAGTTTATTTGGAATAAATTCTTCACAAATATGCTCTACAAAAACAATGACATAAATTTTAAACCATTGAATAAACTATAAACAGAAGCAGCTTCTTAAGAAGATTTTTTTATAAAGTAACTCTCCTTATATTTACAAATATATTTATTAACTTTTGACTAGAATCAAGACAAATTTTATAGCATTGAAAAAATTACAAAGAGAAGAAGCTACTCCAGAAGATTTGTGAGCATCTTTGTCACATAATGTACACAAAAACTTTCCTTAATTTTTTATTATGATCAAGTTAAAATATTAATTTACACAAAACATATTAAAATATCCATTGATAGCCGTTTGGTAATCTATCTTTAGATTACCAGCCTGGCTGGCACACGACAACAACAACATACATTTATCTATAAGATAATATGCATATTTGAAATTGAGTAGATAGGAAAGTAATTTAAGATTGTCATTGGCTTAAATTAATATTTTGCTGTGCAGGGAGTTTAATAAAAAAATGAAAAATAAATTTTAAAATCTTATTGTCGAGTTGATAGGAATAGATTCAGGAGTCAAATAATAATAAAGTAAAATTTATTAAATATATTAATAAAATCTAATTTTCATATTAAAATAATGAAATTAAATATACCAAAATCAATCCTCTAATATTATATGCAGCACTAGACAACATTTTCCTATGTGTCATTGATACCCAACCAATCAATTAACTAAATTTTTTATATATTTTATAAAATATGTACTTCTACAACAAATGAGATTAAATTTTAATATTCATTTCTCATTCAAAAATGAACAGATTTATTTTAGAGAGAATTCTTTCATATTGAAAGAAAATCTGATTTCTAATTCATTTTGTAGTTGATATTGTTGAAATTTTCCTCAATGTAATGAATGGTATAGTTTGTTGTGATATATTTCTTTCCACTTATCGAATACTTTGACGATTTCTAACAATAATAATTAATAACAATAATTCTAAAAACAATTGGTGACGTATTTCTTTTCATCTATCTTGTTTTGGTGAATTTTAATAAAAATAATTTAATTGATTACTGTATTTCTTAAATTTTAGTCCTGAAATTTTATTCTTGGAAAAAATGCATGATCGCATTTTCCATACTTAATTCACTTCAGTTTGCACAGATTTTGAATTCTCGAAGCATTTTCTTGTAAATTCATTGGAAAATGCTTGTCTAAAGTTATAGCCATATTAATACTAAAGATTATTAAATTACATATAAAGACTGAAATGAAAAAAAGCATTTTATTAACATTAACTCAAATACCTTATTCTTGAAAGAAAGTGTTTTCATTTATCAACTCTCTTCCAAAGTGGTACAAAATACTCCTTATATATCTTTATATATATATATATATATATATATATATATTATGTAAAAATATTACTATTCATTTCTTATGTAAATATATAATTGGAATAAACTTTTTTAGGCTCTTAAAGAATAGATTATATCTAGTTTAAAAATTTGAATTTGTTAAATTGTTAATATTTACATTCTTGAGTTTGCTTAACAATTTTAATATGGAATTTTAATTAAAATATTCATTGTTTTTATGTAGAGAGTAGAAATTTATATTTTTATAAAAATAAGAATCACGATAATATTAATCTTAATATACATTATTAATAAATTATTTATACATGAACATATCACTAATATTAATATATTATTAATGTTTATAAAATATTACAATTAATAATGTAGTTAAAGAGATAATTTTAATAGATATATATTACTAAAATTGCACATTTGCATCGAAATTTATACCACCAGTTTTACGGAAGCTTTTAAAGAAAATATTTACGTAATTTAATAATACTTGTTATTATTAGAAATAAATTCGATTTTTGGTATTTAAAATTCAAACATTAAGTTATGTATATATGATATCTTCACAAGTTAAAAATATCATAGTTAACTTAAAAAATATATATAAACTTTTAAATCTAAATATATGTCCAAAATTTTTTATTTACCTATAAAGGAAAGAATCAAAAACGTACTAATTTAAAGATTTAAAATTTGCCTTAATAACTCTTAAAATCAATACTTTTATTAAAATTAAATTGAATTCTAAATAATTTTCTCTATAAATTAACCCCAAGTATTATTTATAATAATGTTTAAATTATCTCATCAATGAAATGGTTTTTGTACTGCAAAAAGAATCTGATTTTACTTAGGATTTGAATTTTGATTTTGTTTTTAATTAATTTGGACTTCATTTATAATAAATTTAATTTCTAAAATGGATAAAAAGGGCTTATAAAATGTTAGGATTTAAATTTTGTGTTATAGATTTTAAATCCATATTGTTTTTATACATTTTTATAAAAAAATTATTGCCTTTTTCTAGATGTTAAGAAAATTTAATACACAATGTAAATTAAAACTTTATTTAATAAATAAAATTTTGGCATTGCAAGCAATTTAAGGTTGGATATTAAACTGTTGATAGCATACTTATTAATGATGTAATTTTTTTAAGTCATCAAGTATAATATTATTAATAATTATTATATCTCATATTATGTATATTATATTGTTCTAATGCTTATTGTTCTAATGCTTATGTATATTATATTGTTCTAATGCTTATAGCTTCTAATGCTTATGATAATGCTTAATCTTTTTTATGATTCAGCCTAAAATATGTAAATCATTATATATATAATTTAGGACATTAATTTTTCTAAATAAATCACATATTTTTAAAGAATGCCGAAAATACTAATTCCAAAGTTTTTACCCAAAGGTAATTTCTTTAAGCCTTTTTCCCCACACTACAGAAAGTGTTCAAAAGTTAACTTTCAAACTCACTTTTGATTTTTTTACTTTTCTATGGTTTGTGTATGGTGAAGTAAATTTACAGTCTGAAGCCGAATAAAAGTTTATAATTTTCAGTTTTCCCTAAATATAATAAATTCTTGAGTTTCATCATTTTAGAAATGTTTAAAGAAATTGCTCGAGTATATCTTAGACGTAATAGATAACTTAAAATGTCCTATGAATTAATTTATTCGTTTGGCATGATTCACAAATTTGTTTGAGAGCCACATCAGCATAGTTGGTTAAGGCGTCAGTCTCGCAATCGCAAGATTGTAGGTTCGAGTCCCCACCGACTTCCAACTAACATTTTCACTGAAACAAATAGATAAAACCATATTTACATAATTTTTAATCATAAATTCAATATTTGCATTCATTAAAAATATATAAAACGCAAATACGATCACTAAATTGCAGTATTCGATGTCAATCGTAATATTTTGCGACATTCCTTTTTCGCTGAGAGACTGATGCTGGGAAAAGACATAAGTACCATATTTTTCAATGACAATTTCTTATTATGATATAATTTATTCTACAAAAACGCGTGTTTCTCATAATTACTAATCACAAAACTTTTCAAGAAATGAAATTTCATACTGATTGACTTAAGCAACCATTTTACATATATTTAAAATGAAATTCTCAAAATTTTAAGCTCCGCTGTTCAAGTTTTGGAAAAATGTGTAATTTGCTTAACAATAAAAGTCTGTTTCATGAATCCGTTTTAATTTAAATAGAAACGCGGATTTTATGGTGCACTTCGACAAAAGCAGAATGGAATTCCGTCTAGACATATTTCGGTATTTTTTACCATTTCGAGATAAGCAATTTTTGACAATGTCTTATTGTAACTCTTGGTTTCTAGAAATTCCTTTTCAGAAACGAAACTATTCAGTTTCTTAAAAATATCTGAATTTAGTAACTCAAGCACAAAATATTACTTTAAGTGAAAAATTGCGATGTATTTTAAAAGGGAATATCTTTGAAATCACTAAAACTTTTTTTTAAAAAAAATTTAAAAGATAGTATTATAAAAAAATTTTATTCGCTTTGTAAATTGTTAGAAAAAATCTAAAATGTTATTTGATGGATTACACAAAAACCGCATTTTTGAGCTCAATGAGGAGAAATCAAATTCTTATTACTTAAATCACAAATAAAAGAAAAATAGAATCTCATTTTCTTTTTATCTCAAATGTACATATTCGAGTTCAATGATCTAATATTTTTTAAAAAATCGTATACATATATATAAATATTTATATTATATACGTATAAATATATATATATATATATATATATATATAGATAGATAGATAGATAGATATAGATAGATATAGATATAGTTTCTTTTACAATATATTTTGTACTGTTGTTCTCGTACAAAGATTTTGTACGAATGTATCACAGTTAAGGCTATAATCCGTATATTTTCTTCAAACATTTTAGATCATTTATTTTTTCTTCTTTTGTACTTTTATTCTGAGTGAAATGTTCTTCCTTAGAATATATACAGCTATTTTTTATACCAAAGAAAAAACATCCTTTAAGTTCGCTTATTTTGTTAAATCTTATTTCAATTTTTCAGTCATTCCTCCTTTAGCTTCATTCAGAGTGTTGAAATAGCAAATTTAAATTAATGACTTAATTAACTTTTTGATTAAATTAATTACCTTTTAAATTGATTAAAATACTTTTAATTACAAATTCCAAGTTTTTACATAAAGTGATTATTTAATAGCAAAGTAAATTCTATTTAAAGCAATAACAACTTCATAATTTTGAAGTTAATTATAATAAAGAAAATTGAATAAATGGATCAATGATTGTAGGGGTGAACGGTAGAATTGGCAAGTTGATAGATAGGTGGATAGATACATGATAGGCATATGGATGAACCGATAGATAGATATATTCATCCACCCATCCATTTGTCTATTTATCTATTGTTAGATAAATAGATAAATGGACAAATGGATGGAATGATGAATTAATAGATAATTGGTTGGATAGCTAGATAGATAGATTGTTAGTATAACTATTTTTTTGATATTTAGAATAATGTTCTAAACATCAAAGAAATAATATTTTACTCCATTATCCTGATAAAATACTTCCTCCAAGATATGATATATTCAGATAATTCATGTGAAATATTCTTGTCTAAGATGCTAAGTAAAATAACTGACTTCAACAATGAACAGACCTATAAAAAGAAAATGCAGGAAAATGGCGCATATTTGGTTCAATATTTTCATGAGCCTGAAACTCATTCTTAAAAAATGGGAAACATTTGAAACTGAAAAACCTTTTACAGATAGATAGCAGTTTTAACATGTATTCAAATATCAAGAGAAATAAAGTAAATGCCATTCAAGAAAATAAATTAAAGTTTAAATTATGAGATCCTTTAATTAAATGAATTAATGCTCAAACGTGAACGTGCAAATGGACTTAAGATGCATACACCGTTAAAGAAAAACTTCACTTTTTATATTTGTAGATTTTTTATCACTCTCTCTTCCTCAAAAACTGCAATTACTTTATTCTTGTGATCATAAAATTTTAATTTTTGTTAAAAAAATGAGAATTATTACTCTCTACGTGTATTTCAAAACTCCCTTAAGCGTGAAGTTAAAAATTAAGTAGAATTTTTTTTATTTTAAGGAATGTGGTTACGTTACAACTAAACCATTAAATTAAATGAATAAATGTATATATAATAGGTATAATTTTTACCTTAACATAAATGAAAAAATTCCTCGTTATAAACCAGCATAAATACTCTTGATATGTGTCATTTTTAAAACATAATTTTTGATGAATGTGTCATCACTTCTCTAAAAAATATTGCTGTTACAAGGTAGTTAGTTAAATTTAAACTGATAAAATCAGAGGCAGATATTTTTTGTCAAAATAAAAATACTGGATTGGAATTCAAAATGTAAATTATTCGACAGAATAAAATCGATAAAAAAAATTCGCTCCAAAATTACAAAAAAATGACTTAAAAATTCGCCTAAAAAGGACACTACACAATAAAAGAAAACAGAAAAAATTAAATACGCTCTTTTTATATCCTTACCCACTTGGGCTCTTTAATATGCATGGGTCAACAATGTTTTGAAGCATTGTTGTGAATGAAATAACAGAGCTATTAACGGTTCACGTAACCTAATGAGGAAAATTAGGTAGTTGTGTTACGAATGACATTTGGCGAAGCCAATCCCGCCTGTCAGGGACTGGGCGAATGAAGTCAAATAAAGCGTCTTCTGCTTTTGAACAGAGCACCCCCATACGAGGATGGAAGTACACTTTAGCTGATAGATAGCAGCACCACCTGGATTTTCCAACTTAAAGATTGAAGCCTGGCTCCAAACACCCCCAGAGGTATTTATTTGGAATGGAAAAATGGACATTCCGATCACGAGGTATTTTACGTACCCCATTAGTTAACACGAGGGATCTTCGGATAAGCCGGGATTCGAACTCACTACCTTCCGGTAAGAGCGAAGCCCTAACGAACTAGATTACCGCTGCTCTAAATACAGTTATAAATGACATAATCATTTGTATGCCGTCAGCTCCTATCAAACTCTAAAATCAAGCAACACTGTCTCACTTTATTGTTTTAATTGAGATATATTTTAATAAGTAACGACCTATTTTCATATTAGATAGTTTATGAATTAAATTGCAGAAAACGAAACTACAGACGATTTGATCATGTTTGATTTTCCTTCAGCCAATCAAAGATAGCCATTTAAGAGGTTTTATGCAGACAAAATATGGGTCGGAATAAATACCCCTTCATTAATAGTCAAACTGGTAACCGAATGGTTAGCGTTCTCGAATTTGGCTCAACATCTCATTCGAAACCACCTTCGTAGTGGTTCGGAATCCATTTTAATAGATAGGTCATGGTCTAATTTAGCTTCGTGTACATAAAATGACTGTTGAACGACAAACCAACCCATCCCTTTATCAACAAAGTGAAGAGAATTCAATAACAGTAAAAGTGTCGATTACGTCACTTGATGAAGTTTCAAAACTATGCCATTTGATCTCAGTGAAACTTGAACAATTAACCATTTGTTATAAATCAAGATCAAATTGCATTTTATATGTTTGCATAAATATTAGGATGAGTATCACAGAAAACTCATAATGAATTATTTTGCGAAACACTTTGTAAAACATTTTCATATAATGTAAATACAAATATTAATTTCCATGAAACTGAACATAAATTCAATTAAAGGCAAAATACAATCTATTTTAAATAGCATTTGCAATAATAGTATTTTGTTATATTTCTTCAATTCATTTCATATAAAATTTCTTGCCTATTTAACAATTATATCTATTCACTGATAGGAACCTACATTGCATATCAAATAATTTTTCATGCATATTTAAAATATTTTATTAACAGAAAAAATTAAATAAAATTTTTAAGTAAAAGCGTCAACATATTTTTTAAAGTGTCTTATACATTAATAATATTATTCACCATAAGTTATGAAAGAAAATAATATTATCATCAAATAAAAAGAGTATTCCACTCAAATAGAAACTGTTAATATACCTAAGAATAAAAGATTAAAAGAAGTCGAATGAATTCAAATAAATGAAATCAACTATTCATATTCTATTCACTAGATTTTCCAATAAAATACTACATAAAGATAATTTTATAAATAAATGTTAAAGAAATAAGTTTACGGTTTCAAATCTTCTGATACTGCGTAATACGTGAGCTGTTTTGGTGTAAAATTCAATATGCTAAGCTGGCGAAATGGCGATACAATTTTTTTCCCTCCGAATGAAATGTACTAAAGAGAAATAACTAAATAAATAAACATTTAAATTGTCCTTGCCGATGTAAACTAACCATAAAGTGGATGTTATGATTTATTTATTCATCGCATAAACAATCAAATATTAATATTTAATGTGCTTTACATGCTACATGAAATAATTTATCTTTACTTAATGTTTAATAAGTACTTATTTTTAATAGCGGTATCAAGAGAGACACAAATCTCCAATAACATATAAAATAACCCATCCCACTAAAATATTGGCCAAAATTTTCTATCCAACTGCACACTGAAGTGCTAATCCCACTGACAAATTTACTTGCTTTTGATGGGTGGACGAAATTGTTTATTCAACATTATTGGTGAAAACGATTATTCATTTAACTCATAGACCAATCATAAGTAAAATAAAGTGACATACACATGATCTCAACTGTAACGAAAGGAACAACCACATTATGGTTAAAATACAACCTTATTAGTTCTGGATTTTATATATAAAAGTTTTGAAGGAATTAAATACGTCTTTCAAAATTTACAATTATAAAATGATTTATTTTGCTTATGAACATCAGATGATAAAAACACAAAAAGATCAAATATAGCCTGAAGAAATATTATAGCTACGCAAAATACGTTACGCAAAATATTATAGCTTTTACGCTATTTAAAAATTCTATTTAAAATTCCTGTATTTAAATCGGCTATTTAAAACAAATTTAATAAAATATTCAATAGATAAATTAATTTAACTTGAGACTTAAATATACATTAATTAACAAAAATTAAGGAAAAATCCAAAAAATGGCGATATTTCTAACGAAAATAAGCCAATGTCAATGAAATTTGAATATGTTGGTAAGACAAAGAAGCTGAACAATATGACATTATGCAAAATAGTGGTGCTGCTGTTGGAATGCGTCATTTCCGAGTAGCATAAAAATGAATGTCTTAGAGAAGGGCAGCAATTGTAGCTGCGTGTCTGAGATTGGAAATTTAGTATAGCAAAACTTTAAGAATGGCCTCCAGGCATCATTTGAATGAACAATTTCGAAGGCAAGCTATTGGGAGACTAGAGGCAGGACAAAATCAGATAAAAGTGGCTAGATGGTTGAATCTGAGTTCGTCTTTGATTCATAGATTTGGCAACAACTTCGAACCACGGATTCAGCAAGCTCAGCCAAGGATGGCAACGCTTTACCACGAGTAATGATGACCGTCACGCCATAGACGGGGACGTTTGCAATAGCCCCGTCAACATGTCCACTGGACAACATGTGATCAATGGAGAACTGTTGTCTTTACGGATGCGTCCATATTTAATCTCAAAAGCGACAGTAGGCGCATTTACCTTTGGAGAGAATGTAGAATTCGCTTTCATTCATCAAATATTAATGAAAGAGATGCATACGGACAAGGCAGCGTCTATGCTTGGGGTGGATGCACAGATTTCCGTTTTCCAGCAGAAATATTAAAACTTACACCTAGATGAATCTTATGTGCACCCTTATGCCGGAGCAATAGGTGCTGCAGGATGATAGTGCGAGACCACACAGGGTTCGCATCGTGGATACTTATCTTGAACAGGAAACAATTGAGTACCAGTTCGATCACAAGACATTAACTCAATCGAGCATGTTTGGGACGCTCTAGGACAACGTGTTACTGCACTCAATCTCCCTTCTAGGAATCTAGCCACGCTTTCTACTGCTTTGATACAGCAATAGCTTGCACTTCTACACAATGAATCGCCAGCATAACGGAGAGCATCATACATCGCTGCATGTGCTTCTCGAGGGATCATTAAAGGTACTTTTCATACATCAAACACTATTCATTTGTTTTCTATATACATATGCTAATTTTTATAAGATCGTAGTTGTCTGGTGATTTCCTTTTATGGTATTTTGTATCTTACTATGTGTTGGATAGTGTGTATACGTTTTATTAAATTTGACGCATAGCTTTTGGCGTAATCGTCATTTTTGTGATTTTTCCTTAATTTATAATAACCAGTGTATATTAATTTAACAATTATTTAAAAGGTAAAAAAAGCTGAAGATTTTACAATGTATTTCTTAAATTTATCTTACAATATATATATTTGTTATAATTCATAAAAATCGGAGACACATTTACATATTATGTATCTAATTTTTATACATTGTACACTCTTACAGTATATAAAAATTTTAGTCATCTTATTTTATATATTATAAATATATCGATATATTGTCCACAAGACATAGAATCTTTTGAAACACTCAAGGTACAAATGAAATACCTTCAAACACAAGTTTCCAAACAAGAAATAATTGGATAAATGAACGGAAGAATGTGTGACTTTGACTTGAAAAGTAACGAAGATCGATGCTAATTTAAATTATTTACACTTCACTACTTTGGAACTTATTTAAAATTGTTTCAGAAATTCATTAGATTTTACTAAAGCTGGTACAAAAATTAAGAATCTTTTTACTCTATGGAAGGCGTCATTGATTTGATAGTAATCAAATGAGTCGAATTCTAAAGAATTTCTTTTTCGAACAATCAAAAGAATGCATTGCTTTGAAATATATTGTTAAATGTTTTCCAAAGTTGATTTCTAAAATTATTCATTTCAGTTAAAATTAATTGTTTTGATTAAAATTACTAGGAATGCTATAAAATAAAATTCATTAATAAATAAACTTATGGAAAAAAAAACTGAAAAGTAGGCTTAAAATTATTATACAACTGATTTTTCTTTCAACTATAATCTTAGCCGCAATCATAAACATGTTGATTACCGCAATTATAAACATGGTAATTTTTTCAATTTTTACTTCTCACTATATTTATTCTTTTTAGGGAATTATTTGGATAATGTGCTTTAAACAGATTACATCCACAACATTTGATGTTATTCTTTTACCATCCCTGTACCTAACCCAGAGTTAGGTTCTACCAAATACATGGAAGCAGCCAGGTGGGAGTCTTCGTAATTTAGAAGCAGAATACCCTGATACCTTCCATTCTCAGAGGTATCATTTCACTTGGAAGACATTGTGACCAAGACATGTTTAAAGTGTCCCAGCTGCCTTTAGTGACCCCGACGGATCTTCCGTTAAACCTAGATTCGATGTTACTATCTTCTAGTAGCGAGAACTAAGACTTAACCAATCAGGACACAGCAATAAAAATTGATATTGTAACCAGTATACGATCAGTTAGTATTAAATGTTGATCGTATTATTTTGAATCTGAATACTAAAATCTTTTAATAGTTATATTGTGCATTATCATGTTGGAACATGATACCAAACATCAACCACGCTTGCATCACCAAAAAATACACAAAAAATTTATTTCCTTTTTTTAGATCTGCTCAAATTATCACTATTTGTAACTATGCAGCGCAAACCCATTGTGTGATTATAGAATATTTTGTAAATCAATAATCTGCGCTGAACAGTCTCTTGTTTCTTTTTACAAACGCAGAAGTAAAAACTCCAAAAATACCTACATTTGTATATACAATGAGAAAATCTACAACTGGAAGAAATTATTAAAATTCTTTTGAAAATTTTATGATATAATAAAGAACCGAGACACAAACATAACTGATTTGAAAATTTGCTTTTATCTAAAATTGGAATATTTTGCTTGTTTTAATTTACATAACCTTTTTTTTTATTTGAGTTTAATAATTTTCTTTGACTTTGGAGCCTTCTAAGTCAGTTAATAGAACTCACCCAATATAGCTATAAATTTAATCAATTGATTTATTAAGTGATCAACTTGATTTAATTATGGATTTAAAAAGTGTGTATACAGTTTACAAAATTGCATTTTATAAACGAACACTTTTCTGTTTGTTCAAGCGGCTCCTAGGAAAATTACATCCTTGATAAAACTACTTCTGATGGAAAGTTAAAAAGCAGAATCTATGAAGATAACGAATACTTTTGACCAAAATTGTAAAAATAAAACTAAGTGAAAACTATCAATGGAAATAAAATTATTTGATTTATAATATTTAAATTCAGTTAAAAAGCTACGTATCACAGATTCGAAACGACGCTGATTTTCCGCCACTGGGTTAGGGGGGGGAGATTAAGATAAATTCATTTTAAAGCAACAAATGATAACCAACACAATAAAAGAAAATATTAAATATTTTTTAATCACAATTATAAGTCTATTGCTTTAAGTTTACCAGTTCTTATATTCGATTCCCACTCGGACGTGATTCATTGTAGTGGTTCAGAATTTATTTTAAATAATCGATCCAATCAAATTTCTCCTCATTTGTGAAAAACAAATAAAGAAGGATAAAAAAAAGCAAGCCAATAAACAGTAATTATTCGTAGTTTATATGTAATAGTTATAAAATACTTTTGATCTGCATGCCTGACTGCGGGAGGTCCTGGATTCGAATCCTAGTTCGGACAGGGATATACTTTCTCTTTCTCTATCTCCTGTCTTCGTCCTTTACTTGTTTGAATGGAGTATGATTGATTGCTTACCCTATAAACGGGTATCTATGGCATGTGTGCACTGAAGAAGTCGAATTCCCCACCAAATTGCGGTTCAATTGGAAAAGTGGAGCAGCGCACCCCATATTGCCATCATAATAGTGTAGTGTAAATAGTGATTTTAATATATTTCATTGTTTTCTCTTAAAAATACATATAAGGATACTATTGCATAATAATCAGTTATACTTCCCTGCTTTTATTCCATATGGTCCGGGTCTTAGCGCACTAAGAAAAACAACCGAGTTTAATGATTGATAACAGGCAGCAACTGGAATAGTCTGCGTGTCTATAATGGAAAAAAGCAGTCTCTAAATTTCGTAAAATTCAGAGAAATAGACATTCTGTAAAATCCCATCTTGAGACCATAAATTAATGTTTGTTATTCATGATTATATTTAAAACTAAGAAAATAAAAAGAAGCGCTGAAAATCACATAAGAACTAGTATCATATAATGATGGTTGAGTTTCGGGACTAAGATGGCTAGAAAAATAAAATTAAAGTTTTATATTCTCCGCCAATTTTGATTGGCAATTTCGTGGTACGCTCGTGTAATTTGTACCACATTAATAATAAAGAATAATCATTTAAACATTTTAAATTATTCAAGAAACTAACCTTAAAGAGCATTTTGCTCCACCAAAACCTAATCATAGTTGCTGTCCTCAATCTACAAAAAAAAAAAAAAAAAAAAAAAATATCCATTCTATTTGTCGCCAAATTTTTTGCGGGATTGAATTGAGGATGTCTGCTCAGATAGTATGAAACTTATGTCAGGATGTTTTCGGGCTAGTTTAAAAAAAAGTTTCATTTTGAAGTTTTGATAACAGAGTTTGTAATTAATTTAAGAATTTTTTCAAACAGCGGATATATTATCTGACTAACTCTTTATCACATAGCCGGAAATTAATATTTTTTATCGTTACCTGGTGGGCATCTGTGAACTAAGTCACGGATGGGATTGGCATTACCTACGTCACATCCCGTTTATAGTAGTCACAATGTGGTAATATACTGGTTACAATATCAATTCTTACCGATGTGACCTGGTTGGTAAAATGGTCGTTCTCGCGCGTTACCCGAAGGCATCGAATCCTGGCTTAGCGGAAGATCCATCGTGGTCACTAAAGACGGTTGGGACACTTTAAATATGTCTTGGTCGCAATATCCTCCAAGTGAAATGATATCTCTGAGTAAGGCAGGTCAAGTATCAAAGTGTCTTCTGTTTCATCCGTTAACAAACGCATTTTTAGAATGGGCCATATGCATTCATCTTCTCAGAAGAATTATATACATACCCAGTGGTGCAGGCGAGCCCCGGACTGAACCTAAGAGTTTGGAATATTCGCTTATCACAAAGCGTCACTTAATTTTGAACCACAGTCGGATGACGAATTCACATTAAGCATTCAATACCTCATTCGAATTGTTTTTAGCTGATCTATAAATAAGAATTATTTCGCGGTGCATAATAACATTTTAAACATAACTAAATCCCTTCACCTTGTCTAGTGGTCAGCGTGCCAGACAGAGTGCGGATAGGGAAGCTCTGGTCTCGAATCCCGGTATAGCATGGATGTACTATACCTCTCTCGTGCCTTTGTCCTTTCCTTATATGGAGTATGAATGGTTATCTTATCCGATTAACGGGTATCTATGGCATGTATGTGCTGAGAAAGTCGGACTCCCCCCACACCAAATTATTTTTCAATTGGAAAAGTGGAGACGCACACCCCTTATTGCCAAACCTGGCTGGCACTTGACAAAAAATAACAATATTTACTATTTTTTAATAAATATATGAAAAAAATATTAAACTATATTTATATTTTTGTAAATATTTTTATATTTGTTATTATAAACTATTTTTAATTATAAATATTTTTAAAAAATATTAATCATCGTTATTTTATCGAAAACGCAATTTTTCCCTGAAGGTTATGTTCTCGTTTTTCATTAGAAAACGTGGCCAGCGGAAACGAGTTTCTTTGTTCAGTTAGTGGTACAATAGTACTGTAAAATTTTCATATAAACGCGAATAAATCTATTTTTGATCCGATAAAGGAAATAAATTAATCTAGTCTGATGTACAAAAGTAAATATTGCATCACAAAATTATGCTAAACTCTGTTTTCAAGAACATGAAATAGAGAAGTACGGAAAATGAATGCACAGTTCTTCGAAGCTAAGAGGAACAGGAAAATGACACTTCACGTTATTTAATAAATAGCATATAAAGCGGAAACGAAATTCATACAAATATTTAAACATTTTTTATTTGTAATAAGCTAAGCAAATCTCATAGAAATCGATTTCAAAGCAGCCCGTTTAATTGAAATTATATCTATCATTTATAACAGAAAAGAAAAATTTTAAAGTAATTTTCCATTTGAAAATACAGTTAAAATTGATTTCACCTTTATTTGAAGATCAAAGAAAAGTCCCCATTTGATGTTTAAGTTTATCCCTTGTCATAATTCTAATAAGTTTTTAATAAAATATTTCTGATTTTACAGTAACAAGCTCTGAATCTAATAGCAAGAGATTTAATAAGTTATGTATAATAATTAAAAAATGCATTAATTTTTAAAAGGTTTTCATTGTCAAATAATGGATACAAATATGTTTCCTGAAAACAATTATATTAAAAATCAAAGGCCATGTTTAATATGATAATTATTTGTGATAAATTTTCAGTTCTAAAAGGAAATACACAATCGAAAAATTGTTGATCTAAATTGAGACATAATGAAACAAATGTATCGTCCAGAGCAGAAATAGTTAAGGAATTTATAAATTCAGCTAATTCTTCTCTACATGTGAAATAAATAAGTTAAATTGAAAATATATTTTTTTTACAGTTGTCAAATGTTTTAAAAACAAGTTGGCTGTCTCCCCCTCCCTCAACTAATAAAATCGCATACAAACAAAGATAATCGGTATAAGACGGGAATCTGACTCTAACTTTTGTCAGCAACATGTTTCATTGACACAACATGAACGCCTTCATTTTAAAAACAAGTGGCCTAACTATATTGAAGAACAATAAAAACTTGCATGATTTTACTTTTACTTGTGGGATATTCATAGATAGTATCAATTGTTTGTTCTTTTGAGAAAAGGAAAAAAAAAATCTCTTGACAGATTCGAAATTATCGATATTTCTTAATATTGATTTCGAAAGCAATTATTGTGAACAAAATTTCATTTGAAATAAAAAGAAATGACATGAAAAAATTAGAGAGAAAGACAGAAAATATTTTCAGTAGTAGTTCTTACTTTTATTCTTTATAACACTTTCCAAAAAAGTAATAAAATAAATTATGTACATTTTTTTAAAAATGAGACTTCAATTTATTGTAACGCGTTTCATATTGAATTTTGCTTTCTGTAAGTCCTTAGTTTGATGGTTTATTCGATAGGGAAATGAAATTAATTTTCTCAAAAAGAAACAATATCGCGCTTCCCGATTATTGTAAGAAATTTATCATAAATGCGATGAGTTGTTTGTAAATTTCACAGATATTCAAAATGTTATTGAAAGTATATTTCCAACATTAATTTAAAAAAAAAAAAAAAAAAAAAAAAAAAACATATTTTTACAACAAATTGAAGCACGTGCTCATAAATTTCCGGCACATCTAAGTTTAAGTAATAATAAAGTTATAAGAACAGCTTACAAAGTTATAAAAAAAAGTAGTTACTAAAGTAATAAAATTGCACTTACTCTATCAAAACAAATTCCAAAAATAAATAATGTAATAGGTTCAAATTTATGCATTTGCTCACATTCAGTAACTCAACTACTTTATTAATTCCTACTATTTATTCCTTTAAACAATATCTATGTATGTGCCTTGTTCAAATTTCCAATTGCTTATAAAGTACTTATTATTAATCCACTTGGGCTTAAATAATTTATTTTTTTCATTTTTATAATCAATGACACTTGATGTTGGTACATTTTTTTCAAATATTAATTCATTAATTAAATTTAATTAATTTGAGTTTTATGAGAGACAAAAATGGTTAATTCCCAATGAACGGTACGCTCCTTGTCCGCCATCTTGTTTTAATAGCGTACCCTACACTGGGATACAGCCGAAATTTAAAAACAAATGTTTTACAATCATATTCAACATTACCAAAGCTTGTGCTAAATTAGTGAAAAATCGAGGGGCATCTTGAAATATAGGTTATCCAAGTATTTTTCCATTCAAATTTCCTTAATTCTCAGTGAACGTACGCTCCTTGTCTGCCATCTTGTTTTAATAGCGTACCGTACACTGGGATAGAGCCGACAAAAATAAATTATTTTGTAGTGGTGCCATCTGTTGGCATCAACAGTTACTACCTCTAACTTTACATTTTTTTCATTCTTAAATTTATTTATTTTTATCATCTTGTAAATGAGTTTATTACATCCTTTGAAAATTCAACTACATGGCTTTGAAATAAATTAGTCAAAGAGATGAAAAATGTGTCTGTATTTAATAAGAAAATTCTCTTTAATTTTAAAAAATAAATAAAAATTGAAAAAGTTTTTTTTTTTTTTTTTTTTTTTTTTTTTTTTTTTTTTTTTTTTGCAATGAAGTGCAACGAAAAATTTGCCTTGCAGTGGCAAAGTTGGTAGAACAACTGCTTAGAATCTTCACTGCTTAGAATCACAACTGCTTAGAATTGGTTCGAATCTCGTTGAAACATAAAAATAATCGAAGTAATAAACTAAACAAACAGACTGATTAATTGTAGCGTCCCTTGCTTCAGAAACGGACAATGCAAGGTTTAATATAAGTAAAATTTTTCGAAGTAGAAATTGACTTAAAAAAAACTTTTTTTTACTAATTACTTGTTATACATTTACTTACTTACAATCAATAATTCATAATTTTGTATTAGTCCACAATCAACAAATAGTGTTTGCACATATATTTGCTCACACTTTAACAAATAGTGTTGTATGATGATTTTAGCAGATTCAACAAATAATGCTTTGTTATTCATTTTGTTCACTTTCAACAACTGGCAAGGATTTATAAATTTGCACTAACAAATGGTGCTCACTCATAACTGATTAAGTACATGCATTAAGGATTTTGATAGTATTTCTAAATCTAGGTTCAAATTATTGATGAAATTTAAGGCTGTCAATATGAATCCTTTACTTATTTTCATGATGCTCGAACTGTATCTTATTGTTGTTCTACAAGTTTTCTCTAACCAATGGCACATTATGCAACTTTAATATGATATAATTACAAAGATTCCCTACTAAAAATACTTTTGACAACAATGACTCCGAAATAATAAATCAGATAGAAATGCAATAAAATATTCGATCATCTCACCTTTCACACCCTCAAACTTAAATGCAATGAAACGTTGAAAACTTATGATATTGAAACATGTATTATGTAACAATCCTGAATATTCATTGATGAAGTGAGGAGCCGTTTGCTTCGTTAAAATTACAATGAGTTGCGCGATTTGGCAATGTTTCGAGAAAGCTGCAAACTATTAATATTAATCCTTGCAAAATATTTGTTAGCTTAGTAGGTTCTTTGTTCCATACGAATAGGTCGCACTAGGTAGTCTGGTTAATAGTAGTTGTGAGAGTAACAAGAATTGTCAGTTTCAAATAGAGGTTAAAGTGTTATAAATTGGTGGTTTTAAGGGTTATTTCATGTTATTCCATGTATTCAGCACGCCAAAGTTGGTGTCTTTCTTCTGACTATTCCTGCCGAAAATAGAACATATCTTGTTTCCATGACAACAGGCTGGGACAGAGAAATTGGAGGGAGCTATTCTTTTGATAATTGTGACTGAGAAAGAACCCCTAATGGTGGAAGAATAGGGAATTTATTTCATTTGAGCAGGGCTTTCGAAAAAAATTATTATTTACGGAAATGAATGAACGGAAACAGAAAGAGAAAAAGAAGTTCTACAAAAAGCAAAAAATTAACTAGCAAATGGATGACATGCCATACATATTCATGTTTCCACAATTATTTATGTTACTACTATTACGTAATAAAATAGAACACACACACACATAAATTCCAAGAATTTTTTTATTTATCCATACATCTTTAAAAAATAGACTCAAAAAATATATTTTCATTTCCATAAAATACTTAAGCTTTCAATATTCAAAACAATATTCGGAAACAAACTCATTAACATAAATCCTTAAAACAACTCAGTTTCCTCTTTTTTTTTTTTTTTTTTATAAAGAAATCTCATTTTCCTCCAATCATTTAAAAATATTTGAAATCAAATTTATCAACCATGTGGATGGTCACTTTAAGAAAAAAATAAACTAGAACCATATCAGTTATTTATACAAATTTCATGTGATGTTCCCGTACAGAAGTAAACAGAAAAATGCCCAACATAATAATCTTTAGATTTTTTTTCCCCCACAAGTTAAAAATTCAATTCTTCAAATTAATAAAAAAGCATGAAAGTAAAATCATTTGGAAACTAAAGAAATGTCCTGCAATAGTTTTTGTTTAAAAAAATGTTAGCAAATAATACAATAATTCTAAAGCACACAAAGCTACTACCCTCAAGTAATTCTCAAGCAAAAACAATGAACTCGTCAAAAGTGGTGTTGTTCACTTTGACCATACCTTGCTTTGAAGTGAATATCGTAACAGACATATTAATATCCATATCGTAAATTGAATTTCGATAGAACATTTCATGTATACAGGAATCCATTCAAGTACCGTTCATTTAGGAAAATCGGGTAATTCTTCATTACAGAACCACAACATCCATCTTCTGTTGTTCAACAGTAACTAGGATCCAACCCAGGACGTTTCGTCCAGACAAACGGTGATCTACCACAAGACCACAGTGAATCCAAACCACAGCTTTCTTTTAATATCCAAATACATCAATGTCTATATTCGTTTCCTTATGTCATAAAAAATCAAATTTCAAATTAAAATTTCACAAAACCGTCGTGGATTGAATGAGAAAAGCGTCGTTCTGGTTGCTGGAAGATAGTGGGCTGCAAAAGTGAATCATTCGAAGATCCACCGAGTTCGTTAGTGACAACTGTCACGTAATTTAAGACATAGTCATGATGTCTTCCAAGTGAAATGATACTCCTGGGTTTTTTAGCTTTGTCACAGTCTCGAAATTATGATGACCCAACACTTTTGACAATATCCACAAGGTGTCTCACTTTATATGACGCCATCAATTCCATTCTTTGTATAGCCATAAGGCGAATTAGTCCCAGTGGCTAAGAAAGAGTCTTTTACTTGGTACAAACTTCTATATTATGAAGTGTGGGCCGCGGTGGCCTGATTGGTTAAGGCGTCATTCTCGTTACCGGAAGATAGTGAGTTCGAATCCCGGCTTATTCGAAGACCCGTCGTGTTCACTAATGGCGACTGGGGCACGTAAAATATATCGTGGTCGCAATGTCCTCCATGTTCCCATTCAAATTAATACCTCTGGGGGTGTTAGGAGCCCAGACCTTGGGTCTTCCCTGGCTTCCAGATGGTCCTGCCATCTACGACTAAAGTCGTACTTCCATTCTCATAGGGGGTGCTCTGTTCAAAAAAACGAAAGACGCTCTTTCTGACTTCATTCGCCCAGTCCCTGGATGGAGAGCTTGGCTTTGCCAAATGTCATAAATAACAAATTACGGATACCCACTTTCGAGCATATACAACACTGCCCCATATACAAGTAGTCATCATATCTACCCTTTGTAGTTTTGAAAGATGAAATAGTCAAGTGGCCGGTTTAAAAACAGAGTTTCATTTAAATAACAACTGGGGCCAAATTGGGTGAATCTGTCAGATGGAAAATTATATCTTATAATCAAGAATAAATTTTTCCCAAAAACCATTTGAATGGTTTTGAAGTTTGATATAATCTAAAAAAATTTTAAGATTCTAAAACTTTATTTACAATAAAGTAAAAATAGAATTAAATTAATAAAAAAAATATTGCCAGTGATTGATTGATTGATTGGTTGGGTTTTATGGCGCAAGGTCCAAAATTGGACATGCTGCGCCAAAATTATTGCCAAAATTAAGATCAAGGAGTTTTGATGTTATATGAAGCTTGTGAAAAATGCGTATTGTTTCAAAATCAAAATGTTTTTTGTAATAAATAATTACATAAAATTAATTCAATGCAGTTTCATATAAAAAAAAAACTATTTTAGTTAAGTGCATCATGTATTTATCATCATATATAAATAAAACCAAACAAATTTATAAAACTAATAAAAAAAATATTAATAGACAGAAAATACAAAAGGAAATTTAGAGGAAAACTATTTTTAAGAACTTTTTTCCGAAGGAAATTCCTAAACACCCATTCAGCAAAACGTGCATGTGGAAGGCATGCGAAACACAACAAACTCAACAAAAGCTGGGATCGAAGCCGAGATCCTTCTTCTGCAGAGCTCTGTCCTTCCCATGGACACGCTGAAACAAATTGGTGTAATTTTGCCGCTCCTGTTCCCATACAGCGACGAAATTTGCAAAAACACTTATCTGAAAATAGAACCAATTTGCTATATAAATTACGTTCTTGCTTACTGGGCAAGAGCTCGATAGCTATTTTTTAATCATTATCTGGATGGAACCATGCACTAAAGAAGTATTCCTTCAAGTTCGTGTACAAGATTTCTAGGTTCCAAATCTAGATTGTGTGGGAGCAATACTTTATACTTCAAACTTGTAGCAATTCTTGGGCAAGTTTAGCAAGTAGGATCTGGCATTATGTTGTCTTCCTCTATCAGGAGATAGAGGAAGACAACATGATACAATAAGTCCTTCGATATGACCACATTCTTTAACCAAAAGAAATGTGTTCCCAAGAATTCAAATTTTTTTCTAGACATTCCAATAAATCCGTCTGAATAACGACCCGAACAAACGCTACAAGACTGCCTTCCTTTCACAGAGTGGACTCACAGCAGTAATCACTTTTCAAGTGCTTGTACTATTTGATTCCTCTTCATATATCATGGTAAGTAAAAACCTTATTCTATATGAGCCCAACATTTTCATCCGTTTTTGATTTGAAAATGGTAGCACGGAATGCAATGCAAGAAATTATATCTGAATGTTGAACTTTGGCTAACTTAAAATAAAAAATATGTTTTACTTCAAAATTTTGATTACTTTGTTTGTAATTAAAACTAATTTGAAATCCTTTTGACACCGCGTAATGGCCGACAGCAATTGTTAGACATTTTTTAATATCCACCGCGTAAATTGCCTTCCAAGAGGGTTTTTCATAGATATTGGGGGGTATTTATGTGATCCGGAAAGCTATCACTCATCCCAACAAACATGCATGCATGTAAACATGAAATGCAACATCCATCTCTCGTTGTTCAGCAGTGTCTGCGATCGAAACCGGGGTCTTTTGCTCTAAAGAGCGATGTCTTACCACTAGCTAGGGTGAATCCTAATTTGAACTCGTTGTAAAGTTGGATATGCGACGATGCACATCGTTGCATATCCAACTTTGACATGATTGAACTGTAGGGATGAAAAGCCAATTTGGAATCTTCTGCTTTAGAATTACGGAGACTCCACCCGGATCTTGGTAGAATCCAACTTTGGGCAGGATGTTGGATGCATTGCATCACACTAATATGCAAATGATTTATTCACACTTCACAAGGGAAGAAACCCAGAAAAATCCCAAACACATATATATATATATCGATAAACCTGCATACAGAAAGAAGAAACGAAAGCCCCATACAGGATAATGAGTTTCTATTAGGAAACCATGGTGAGTTCCTATTACCAAATTGGTACAGCATTTCCTTGTGGCTATTTCTTTTTAAAGGAATTTAATAAAAAAATTTTACAAAGATTCCACCACAAGATTTAATAATTTTTTTAACTATTTACTTAAACACACATATATAATCAATTTTTATCAAAATATACTTATAGCCATTCTTCTAGTATAGTTGCGATTTTCCTCGAAATAAAAAAAATATAATTAAAATCAATGAAAACAATGGTGGAAAGTTGCTAGTGAATATTAATTACGGTAACTGCCGGTTATATATAATCAAAGTATTTTCACTCGTATAAGTAGAAAACTATTTTACTCATTGCAAATTCCAATTTTTTGTTTCAATTAAATTTATAAACCTTCTCATGCATTTATCCACACAAAATAATTTATTTTTCCATTTATGATGAAATATTTCTGTATCTTCCATTAAATAAAAATGCAAATATCGTAATTTGTTCTAAGATCATTGTTCTATTTGAGGGGAGAAGGAAGAATGAAAAAGTTCTGCAAGGAATGGCAATGAGATCCTCAGCCAATGTATGCAAATCAGATGGATGGAGGGAGAAATGAAATCTGTCATTTGAGAAAAAGAAAAGCATTCAGAAGTGTTCGCTAAAATTTTCCGAACAAAAATACCAAATACTTTTCTCAACATATATTTATTTTGCTGCATAATGGCAATGCTTTATTTTTATTCTCAAGAATAAAAATTAAATAAATTCTAGCTTTGAAATCTACATAAAAAAATTTATTTTTTAAACACAGGAAACATTTGACACATATTTTATTAACTTATAAACTATATTTTTATTATTTTCTTTTATATAAAACATTACATTTAAAAATAAGTAAATAAAATTTTAATGCAATATTGAACTATTTGGCATATTTTAAATTCCTATAAATAATATAAAACTTTCATTTCCTGTATATTATTTTGAATGAAATTTTTATAAGAATACTTGTTTAATAATAAACGAGAGTTCTACACCTGACTCAACCAAAACTGTTATGTTTAATTCGCCTATGGACAATAAAAATTCCGAATATTTCAATGACCTGTGTGACGTGGGGAAAAAAGTATCTCCTCAGATAACAGGGATAGTTTTAATTGCAAATAAATAAAAGTAAATATGTTGAGAATTGTGGTACGAATCGTCACCATTTAGTCTTACCTTGCGCGATTCACGTGGCAAAGACTAGCCTTTTTTGATTTCAAATGAAAACAGTCACTGAGATATGGAAGAAACAAATTATGTGCGAGTAATTGTAATGTTCATCTGGTCGCCGTGAAAATCTGTACCAGAATTGTTTTTATTTTCAAGTTTTAAAGAGCATGCTTCTCTAATCGCGGTATACACTGATTCCAATTTCTTGAGTGAGCGTCTCGAAAATTAAAGGTCAGTTATATAGGGATATAAGCTCTGAAAAAGATATGTAAATAATAAGAGAAATTATGGAACATTTCAGTTAAAGGACGACAGGATCCCTAATGAGTCGTGAAGGCCATTTGTAAATAATGTTTCATATATAATTACACTCAGCATACATTCCAAAAATATAAATTTATTTTCTTCAATAAATTCGAATGCTCTCATGCACATAGAAACAATTGTTTATGGGTCACCTATTATAACATATCTAAACAGGAAGAGGAATAAAAGAAACTACAACACTAAATAATGGGATTTATTATACGATCATAAACTGTCTTACATTTTCCGCCCATAGGGGTCTCAAACAAAATATATTTATTTAAAGTAACCACTTGTCGCATTTTATATGTACCTTAAGCGATAATAAATAATCACGTACTCAACTAGCGAAATCAATATCAGATGGATAACATCAAAAATTTCTCTCTTTCAGTTAATTTATTTAGAAGTGAAATATGCATGACTGAATAATTCACACAATATTTTTCTTCGTATGCCACTTTTAAAGTATAAATAGAAAATGCGATTAGAAAACTAAAATCTAACACTTTAAAGATATTTTAGTTTCATTGGTGATAGCATTATACTTCTTTTGAATATAATTTCAACATTGGCACTACATATTAGGCAACACACAGTAATTAATTTTTCTTTATTCCTACAAAACACACTTTCATCACAAGGGTTTGTCGATAATTAATTTTTATTTTTTAACTGATCTTTAATATCATTTTTCATAATTCCTGATTTTTCCAGAGAGAGAAAAAACTATAAACAAATACTTTCTCTATAATTCTTTAATATTTTTATTTTAAAAAATGTATCAATACATTCATAATTCTTTTATTAAATAATTAATATTTAAAAGAACTCAAAAACTTAAACAGTAAAATCCTTACTACTATAATTGCAACCTTTTACAGTTAGAAAATTGATGTTCCCTTTACAAAAAAATATAGAGAACGAAAAATATACATATAAAAAAATTTCATCCTTCAAAAAAAATTGCCAAAATGTCCTATTTTTGAAGAATGAATCAAAGTACAATCTTTTGAAATTTATAATAATACTTTATTTGCCACTATTTTTTTACAATATAAATTGTATTATGTATTTTACTCCCATTTATCCGATAAATGAATTAGATACAATTGACAATAAATTAGCACATCAGATGAATTTATAATTTTTAACAAAAAAGGTAACTGTGTATAATTTAAACTATGATTTCATCATTTCCACTGTGAAAAACCTTCAGAATTGTTAGTAGTAGTTAATAGTTCCAGCACTCAGCATGTTAATGTCTCTTTTCCTTTCCTTACCATTCACTTTCTCTCAACTACCATTAATCTTCATCCTTGCACCTTTCTAACGATAGAGAAAAACTCAACTGCTTTCCAATATCCCGATAACTGCCCCATTTTTCTTTTTTAAAAAAGGTTAACTAAAAATGATTCACGGCTGGATCCATGAACTTTGCTTTTTAGGACTTCTTGCTGTTTATAAATTTATAGAAGAATTTTTTTTTAAATTATTCATAAATTTGTACCTTAGACAAGATTTTGAATAATTTTAGGTGGATTTTTTTTTTCTGATATTATTTAATGGTTGTGATGCAATTCGATTGTGTTAATAACACATTTTTCCCCTTCTGGAAATTTGTAGCAATTTCATAAGTTTTGGTCTCAAGAAATGTATGTAATATGGCTTAATGAGCAAACTTCATATTGTTGCATATATATTCAACATTATAATGGTATGCAAATACTTTTTTGCCAACTGTAATTGACTCAACAAAAACTTTTTAGATTTCTAAATTACATTGTTTTTTATGCAGACAAATTTTAATTTCTATCTGCACAGAACTTTAAATGAACTATTTTTTATCTAAATAAGAAGATAGGAAAGAGGAAACTTTGATAAAAATATTATAAGACCTTAATGAGAATTTTCATATCAGAATATACGAACCAAGTCCGTTTTATCTGGCTTAGATTGGAAATTGACTGCAAATATTGAGTAACAAGATGCATTCTATGCCAAAAATTTAAAATTTTTAGACTTATCAAGTCTCCACTGGTAACATTTAAATGACCTGACCTTAGGCTCACTGAGATACATATAGATATTGTTGGTCCATTAGCACTGCCCAGAGGTTTTCAATATGTGCTTACTCTCATTTAACAGGTTTATGAGATGGCCAGAAGCTTACCCGATTCAGGAGCAACCAGCTTAAAGCGACTCCAAAGCCTTTGACATTGGATGGATCAAGCGATTTGGTGTGCCTGTTGTGATCTTTATCAATCAAACAGTCAATTCGAAAATGGACTTTTTTCTACCTTAACTAAGCTATTAGGTATAGAATGTAGACAAACAAGTGCTTACAACCCTTGAGCAAATGGACTCATCGAAAGATTTTTCGGACAGTTGAAAGAATTGCTCATCTGTATTCACAAATCATCTCATTTTTGGGTTGAATATTTAGTCTTACTTGGCATAAGAGTAGATATCATTGCATCAACTACGAACAGGTGTTTGGTGCCCCATTAAGACTACCTGGAGATTTCTTTTGTGACTCAATAGTCACTTATTTACTCATTTTGAGTTTTTAAGATGTTTGAAAACACACATGAAAGTGGAGGCCAACTCCTATTTTGGACCATATATTTCAAAAACATTTTTCCCACATGGATTTATTTCAGATACCTTACATATTTGTTACAACAGATTTGGTCCACTGACCATTAACACAGCTGTATGACAGGGCACTTAAAGTAATTTCCAGGAACCTAAAACATTTCATGTAAAATATTAATGATTATAGGTAATGTGTTGCAATTGATAGGTTAAAACGTACATTTTATCAGGATCAATTTACCTCAGAAGATTACAGTCCTGAGGACAAAGCCCCTGTTATAGCATGTGCTAGACAGCAGTTTAGGTTCTATTTACTATACCAAGCTTTGCTTCTTGGCACTTGCAGGGGAGTGTGCAGTGGTCCAGCAAAATAGAGGAATTTTTATGCAAATTCCTACGTGATCGCCTGTGCATGGGCGAAGTATACTAGAGCAGTATTAAAGTTGTGTCGGCAAGAGCAGCCTCTAGATTTGCATTCACCAAAAACTGCCACTTCAGATACAGGATGTGCCTCTGCTTGCAACTTGGAAGAAATTTTGGTAGATAAACCTACCCAGACAAGACCTTCTCTTTCCTCCTACCAGGGCATTCTAAAATACAGACCTACACCATAAAAGGATTTTAGAACCTTGCTTGGAATATACCCATAATATATCATTTTATTCAAATATTTTTTTCCTTTGCAGTGGGATAGTTTTTGTTTATCTACCCTAATTTTCTGTGTTTATCAATAAATTTTGTATTTTCAATTTGCCTCAGGCTTGTTTATAAATTGTACACACATGCTTAGAGTAGAGACACTCATAGAGAGAGAGAGAGAGAGAGAGAGTAGACACTCATCTTTTTAGTAGCTGCCTAAACCACTGCTACAAATCCAAGTCAAATTAATCATTAACTTTTAAGTTAAAATATGTTCAAAAGAATTTTTGTAAACGTTACTGAAAACAATCAAATTCTGAAACTATAATTTCTGGAAATAACAATATTTATACAAACTTATACTGAAAACAAAATAATCAAAAATTCTGGAATCCCAAAACAATTATCACAAGGCAAAATTACTTACTTCAAATTAAAATTACAGAAATGAACTGTAAAATTACAATTCACAGAAATGAACTGTAAAAATTAAAAATTCAATAAAACTTAAAATCAATAACATTCAGGATGTAAAAACAAATGATAATTGGCATTTATTTTCTCCCTTAGTCTTCATGAGGAATTTTGAAATATGAAATCATTTGGTAACATTTTTAAAAACAAAACATGTTTGATTGAAAAACAAATTACTGATGGCACCAATAATCCATTACATTTAAAATGATGAAAATTTATATAGACTTTATTCTCTCATTACTTCAGTTCCAATATGACAGCATTGTTGGCTGTGATTATAAACATGCCATTTTTTCATAATTACTTCCACTTTTATGAAGTAAATAAATATATAATTAAAAAATAAAACATCAATAGCACTAGCATTAGTTTTGTCACAATGCTAGCAACTGACATACAATAACTTGAAATATAAACAGCAATCATAAACCTGTCTTTCCTTTCATAAATAAAATTCAAACAAATATTTTTGAGAAACAAAATTCTGATGCCTCTAATTTGCTTTAACACTCAAAATGCCAACAGCTTTTACATACATACACAAAATTTATTATTTTACTTTTTTCAGTTCCAATATTGTAATTTTTTTAAAATGTACTTTGAAACAAAGCTCATATGTGATGCAAAGTAATCAAACACACCCTGTAATTAGTCTTTTAGAAAAGAAATAAATACAACAGAAAATATGAATAAGTGAATAAAGTTGCAACTGAAAAACTGGAATTCTTAGCTTTTATTCAAGAATAGGCATTCATTATAATAAATCTCAATTTTATTCAATATTATCAAATCTCAATTGGTTAAAAAAAATACAGAATTTTAACTGCCTAGCATCCATCAAAGGAATATTTTTTCTAGTAACCCTCTTATTGAGCATAACACGATTTCCACAAGCAATTCAAATATAGGAAAATTTGCTCATCTCGGGATTCTCACAGGCATGCATTTTTCTTTCTTTATTGAAGGGCTTATAATATATATATAATTATAGCTGAAGAGTTTACACCGTTTTCTCAGTCTTTAAAATTGTATACATTATACTATTTTAATATTATGTAATAAATAAAAATTATTAATTAAGTGAAAGTGATTAAAAAATTTTTGTGATAACATCTGATTTTTTTTTTTTTTTTTTTTTTTTGACAGCTTTTTATGATGAAAACCTACCTATATAAAAAATATTTTCTGGGAAGAAAAATATGCAAATTTCAATACTCCAATATGTATATACAAAATATGTAAAAAAAAACATTTTTGAAGCCATTTTGGTCTACAAATCGAACAATCGGGTTAATAAACATGTAAAATCCAGGTTCTTTGGGGTAAAATCCTCGGTCAACTACCGTTGAACAACAAAGATGAATAATATATGTAATTTTTTAAAAAAAAACACCAAACTGGGAGTTCATGAAAAGTTTTCTAGATTTCCTCTTAAAAATGCATGAATCTATGAATAACTCACTAAAACGCATTAAGGGGTGAGGAATAACTTTGATGAAACATAGTACTTTTATGTTTAATGTACTATGTTTCATCAAAGTTGTGTTTAATATATCAGCATACTTTATTAAAACTGTATATTGAGTCACAAAATTTTAATGATGTGAGGTATTTGTTTGGCACTTTGAAATAAAAAAAAAAACATAAAAAATTCAATTTTAATTTACACATGTTTATGGAAACATGATAACCATTTTGTACTGAGAAAAATTAATCAAAAATGTTTTATGATTACTCCTTAAGCAGTTTGCCTGTACAGTGTATGAACAAACCAAATTTGACCTCAACTGGTTGGCCCGTACGGCCTACGGGCATTAATATTTTCTTTTCTTTTTCTGCCCTATATTTCATTATTCGGTTTGCCCATATTTTCTATTATTGTAAAGACAAAATTTAGTATTAATATTTTGTAACAGATAGCCTGTAACTGAATGTAAACTTGTCCATGTAACTGAAATGCTTTCCTTTGGGTTTTTCTTTCCAGCAGGAATTTTTTTTTTTAAATTTTTGTCATACTCTATTCAATGCTTGTGAATTTAAAACCTTGTCTTTTCTTATGGAAGTTATGGATGGAATAAACAATAACAATACTATCTTGTTAGATGATAAACTACATTATGATACAGATATTTCTTCTAATTATTTAGATTATTCCTCAGATGACTTGTGCAGTGAGCTCAGCTCTGAAGATTTGAGTTCTGTAAGAATTTTTACTGAGGTTGATGTGAAAAATTCACCTACTCCATGTCCTCAATTTGTATTTACTGTATTTCTTTTGTGCACATACAATTTGATGACACTTCTGACATTCAACAATTATATAAAACATTCATTGATTCTTCTCTCATGAGTAAAATTGTAGAAGATAATTCATGAGTAAAACTGCATGCAGAATGTATTTGAGAAAAGCAAACACATTTAGGGGGTTTTGTGTTTCAAAATTGTAAAGTAAAAAATGTTGTAAAAGTATTAAAAGTGAAAAAAATAAAATTATTCTATTAAGTATGGTACTCAATTATATGGAATAGAAAAATCTGCCTTTTTTGGAAGCATTTCTGATAAAAGGAAAAAATTATTGCTTAAGAGGTTAATAACATGAAATTCTTTAGTTCATATTTCTAGTATTTTTTATATAAAATCGAACATTATAATAGCCTATAAACTTATTTAATTGACAAATTAAATTATAATTTAGCTATATATTCATTCTGGATGCAACTCAATTCTTTCTTAATGAACAATATAAGATAAATCTTTTCATGGTTAGATATGATGAATAAACTGATTACATGTGACAAATCTCCAATTCAAAAGGCTTTAAGGAATTAAGAGAATTTCAGAAAAATCTTCCAAGCTAGGGGTCTGTTCTAAGTGTTAATCATGTTTATTACACTGACTTAATCAATCAGTGCCCCTTTTTAAAGGGAGATGTAACTAAGAGAAAAACTTTATTTCAAGTTATACACATATTGGAATACTGTAAATAAATGAAAGCAAACAAAGACAATATAAAAGAAACTACAAAGTCAATTTAAAAGTAAAAAAGCCAGAATGAAATTTTATTTTCAGAAAAAAAGCAGCAAAATTATTTGTACAGTATGACAACAAGTTGTTAATGAATTAGATAATAACAAATTTAAAATATCATATATTTCTTATTTACAATTATAAAACTCACACAACATCTGACTTGAAAGGAAATAACTCTGAATCAAGTTGATGGAAAAGCAAGAAATTCTGAAAGCTTTGGTCCTTTTGGTCCAAGTGGATCATTTGGTACCATAATTTTATCACCAACAAAACAAAACATTAGTAATCTAAAAGTAAAACTCAATTAGTAAATGGAAAGCTTTTTTATCTAAATAAAAATATAAAACATAAGAATATAAAAAAAATTATGAAATTTTGAGTGTTATGAAATATTTACATGAAAATTGTAAAACAATCAAAGGAAATAAAATATTGTAAATTTAGAATGAAAGGGATAAAAATAAACTTTACATGATGTTTCAATTAAAATTTTCTCAGATTTAATTTCACAAGTGACTTTAAGACATTGATTTAAAACTACTATAAGATTTAAGTCAAACAGCAGGTATTGAGGGAGGAAAACAATATTACTTGACTCAACAAAAGAAACTAAATATTATTATTTGTTTCAAAACTATTTTATAATTTATAAAATCTTAAAAAATTATATTTAATTCCTTTTAAAAAATGTTTTCATAACTTCTATGTATTTCTTAAATTATATAGAAAGGGTCTAGTTATGCACAACATTGTTTCACAGTAACTAATTCAAAGTTTGGATCTTTTTTAAGATAATTAATAGTAATAAAAAGTGATAAATTTATATAAATAAATTGTATACTAAAATTAAATTGATCATAAAACTAAATAGAACATGTACCATAAAACTAAATATAGAGCATTTTAATTAAATATAATTAATTCTAAAATATTTTGTATAGAAATACAGTAATAAAGAATATACCAGATTATCTTCTAAAAATTTGCTTAGATAACATTCAGTTTATTTAAGACCATAATATAAACAAAGTTTTTTTCACTTTGCATGTTCAAATGGAAAAGAATTAGAAAATGGAATCTAAAATCATTGAAAATATTTTATTTGCTCTTTCATTAATGTATGCATAAGAATACCACATTACATAAAATGAAATATCTTAAATAATTTACCTACTAATCTATATTTTTCTCTATTATACTGATTGTATTCTTTAAAAAGTTCAGTAATATGAAGTAAACTAGATATACAATGCAAAACTAAACCACTGACTAAATTATTTTGGGCACTTATAAAAATAATATAGATTATCAGAATATTTTACCCATTTTAAACCTGATATTATTCTAAAGTATTTAGTTTATAGAAGTAAATTTTACTGGGAGTTGTATGTAAAAACTTTTCATGCTATATTACTGTAAATAAAGATAAATTTCTTTTTATAATTTATTTTACTTTTGCTCTTCTTTATCTCTAAAAAATATTTTTAATTTAAAATAAATAAAAATTGAAAATAAATTTGTCTGAATAAGAACACTAAATTAAAAATATTTTCATCACAATCACAATAATAGCTCAGAAGCTTTTGTGTTCACAATAAATATCAATTTTCAGACACTAAAGTCAAAAGTTTATGGAGAAAAAAATATCCCTATTGCCAACTCATAAACAAAATTTACATTCATGATAAATAAGAATTTTAAAATTTTTTTACCTTTAAAGTGTGTAATTGCATGTAGGAAAAATTCAGTTAAACTTTATTTTCATGATCTTAAACTGTTTCTTTATTACATATATATTAAATTAATATTTTTAGGTTATAATATTGTATTTGTATTAACAATGTATTACATGCATGCGTTAAGAAAAATAAAATGAGAATTTAAAATTCATTAAAGTAATTAATAATTTTGATTGAAAACTTTAAATTCAAAATTTTCTTATGATCTTCAGTAAAGTCAAGATTTTATGCAAATAGTAAACAACAAACACATATAAAAATAAGTTATAAAAGTATTATTCTTTGTCTACTTTTCTTACTTAATAAAATTTTACTAAAAAAAAAATATAAATTATTGAACCTGATATTTTCTTAAATTTTTAATTACTTAATTTTTAATAAATAAATAAATGCAGATTTTCTATTACATTCTTAAATAAATACTTAATAATAGAGCAACAAATTTTGGAGTAAACATGCATTTCATAAATATATACAACCCTTTTCACTTTGACTGTAACTATATATGTTCTTTGACATATACAGTTGGTGCCATACTAGACATACATAACATGAATGTATATGTATGTCTGGTATTAAAACATGAAAACTGTTTATAATACCACATACACATTTTTGTTAAAAGAAAATAAATTAAATGTTATTACTCAAACTAAAAAAAACAGTTAAGAAAGGTCAAACTTTTTTAAAAAGTTTTCTACATATTTAGAATTTTTGGGGAATCAAGGTTAAAATATTTTCAGTTCACCACTTTTTTGTTGTATTATCTTGTATAAGTTATAAAAATCCAATTAATAAGAAAAAATACAAAAATTTAAGACAAGACTCTTGATTTCTCACATGACATTTTAATAATTATTTCTCTATTTCAGTCAGAATATATTTACCTTTTATTAATAGTCTCTTTAAATTCAGGGCTTTCATCAACAAGATCTCTATAATTATCATTTGATAAAATTACTCCACCGTTTGTTGATGCTAGTTCCACAATAAATCTATAATAATCATAAAAATGATCTAGTAAAATTATGTTTTCTTAAATCTAATAAATTTAAATATTTATATATTAATGAAAATTTTAACATTTTTTATCAAAGGTTTCAATAATAATTTTGATACAACTTTACAATGACCAACTGTAACTGGAACATTTTTTAAGCCTCTTCAGCTGTGAGAAAAAATTTTGTACCAAAAAATAGTTGTTTACACTATCCTTTAAAACAAGGATCAAGCCATAATTATAAGAGGAAACAAAAATGTTCTTGTCTTGATACCTAAAATTCTCTTTTGTTCACTAGTATGTTTACCTTTCATGCTTGAGTCATTGTTATATCCCTGGCAATATAAATTACAAATATCTAAGCAATATTCTTCTAAAATTTTCAAAAAAAATGTTGGCTGTTCTTATTTGATCCCAAATGTTTCAGGAAAAAATATTTCAAACTTTTTTTCAATATAAACTACTGTATTTTCTAAATCAAGATACCGCATTCAAATTATATATCTTCTTTTAAAGGATATCAGCAATACAATCAAGTGAAATAGAAAAAATTTTGCTGGTTTGATCTTATTTTAACACATTTCTTTAGATTTCACTCTAATAATTCAATTATTCAGTTTGAATTCAATTTCTGAAGTAATAAAAATAGGTTTATGTTTTTGAGTTTTCTTAATGTGTGCAAATATGATAGAATCAAATTTTATACACTCATTCTATACACTATACAAATTAAAATTATTTTTTAAGAAGAATTTTTAAAAGAACGATGAATTGTTAGGTTTTCTTCAGCTACACATAAATCATTCTTTCCGTAACATTAAAAAAATTATACATTAATAATGAACAAACTTAATTGTATGCTTAAATGTTAAAACAAAATATATGTGTGTGAAATATAAGAACACACCTTAATTAGATTTAATAACTTCACTAAAATAATAAATTATAAAAGTTCAATTTTGAAATTTACAATAAAAATTAATTAAAGCTAATATGAATATTTGAAACATAAACTGATTTTATTTCAAAAGAACAGCTACTTAAAAGTTAATGCATATTGTTTGGCCATTATTTTCTGCATCATCCTTTTCTCTAATTTAAGAACTCTTAAACAAAAAGGTGACAGTTGAAATAATTTTAGAAGTCGAAAATAAATCTGACCAAATAAAAGTATTAAAAAGAGAAGTAGAAATTCTCAAAATAAGTGATATACATAAAATAAAATGTACAAGAAAATTTTACAAAATAGTTGTAGTGTTATAAAACAAGGTTAAAATAATATCACGTTTAATACTAAGATTCACATACACACATTAAATAGTCATACCTATCATCATAACATGCATATTGAGTGCCTTCCACTCTTCTAGATGGAGTAAAAACAACATGTTGGGACTTTTCTAACTCATCAAGAATTTCTTGATCTGTGGTTAAAATAGGTCCTCGTCTACAGTGTCTTCGAAACAAGGGAACAAAGGCAGTTACTTCTGTGTGTCCCCTTTCCAAAAAATACTCTACACTTATCTTTATTCCTTTGCAAGAATATGTATTGGACTTTTTACCATGCCTGTAAATAAATAAGATATATCATAAAAAAATAAAAGAATACAAACTAGTAAAATAAAGCTATTAGAATATGTATAAATTCTATAATCTAAAAGACAATGAATTTATCAATCAATTTAAAAAGTATTAATAGATATCCTTTATAAATTACCATGTATCTCATAAATACTAAAAACATAACAAAAGAAATTGGAAAATACAAAAGATACTTGTCATGTAACTAAAAATGAACAATATTGATCTAACTCTATTTAAAATAAAATAAAATATTAAATTCTCTATTTTGACAATTCAATTAAATTTATAGGCATTGACTTCTATTAATACTAAATATGATTTCTGACTCATTTGTGAATGTATATAAATAAGTGTAAAAAAAAAAAGTTTTAAATAGTATTAACAAGATATATAAAATCAAACAGAACTGTACAGTTTAAAATACTATAAATTTAATTTAAAATTGTGTCTAACTATCCTATTAGAATTTATTCTATATGATAGTTTGACACAAATTTATTATAGCTTTTTGCCAATTTCACATATTTTATAATTAAATTAACTTTAAAAAAAATTATAATTAAATCAATTTTAAATATTTTAAAATATTAACTATTTACTTTCTTAAAATTAATTTATACTACTTTAAGGATCTCTATGCAATTCACAGTGTGTGTGTGTCTGCGCGCGCGTGCGTAAACAGACATTCAAAATGTCATAAAAATTTATACTAATAAGCATACCCAATTAATGGAAGTATGCAATGAATCAACAATTGATTGCATACTTCTATTAATTACATAAGCTTTCCCATACTGGTTTTTCACAGTGATATCAAAATGATATAGACATCTACATAAGACAACAAGTGTCTAGTAAAGCTGTTAGATATATTATTATATCTATTATAGGTTATCAGAATTTAAGACATTGATATATAAGAGATGAACATAAGAATTGCATGGGAGTAATGAAATTTGGATTTTTGTTTACCATTTATTTCATGAGCACACCCTGTCACTGACTAAAAAGTAAAACAATGAATCTAAGATAGCGTTCCAATTGGTAAAAGACTTTGAAACAATGGAATCATCAAAGATTAACAAGAATGCTTAAAGGAAATAAATGCCAATTCCCAAAATTGTTGCAGGTTTCAATACTGGAGCATTAACAAGTATCACTGCACAAACTATTCAACACCCTCAAAAATATGGTTTTCTGAAGTTTAAGTCCTCACGTGTATACTGTTTTGATTGCATGGTACAATAATCTGACTCATCAGGGATCCTCAACACTATCAGGGACTACTGATGACTGGAAGTGCAGAGCTATAATTGAATAATTTTTCCAAAAATACTAAATGGATGAACTTGTATGAGTATGGCAAAAATCTATTGAATTTATGATTCCTATATTTTAATGAATTACCATTCAAGTTAAGGAGAACTCTGTCGAAGTATAGGACATGATATAAAATCCTTAATAATTTTAAACACAAATCTGACAGGTGAGATAATTTAAGATCTTATCTGATCATCTATACACATTCACAAAATGTAGATCCTGGCAAACATAGACAAATCTACATCTAATATTATGAATGAATACTCTAAATAGCTCAAGTATCACTCTTCACTAGGAAGGTAGGTGATTGCCCACCTAAATCCCAAGGTATGAAGATTATAGAACATATCTAGGATGCTTTATAATGTTTTATACTTCACAAACTCATGCTTCTATGGGTTTGTGCCAGCAAAATTCAGAGTGAAAATTGACTCTAGGTATTTCAGATATTAGTCAAATACGTGCTATATTACGTTGTGGAATTTCTGAATGTCAATGCTCTGACAATAAAAGATTCGTGTACCACTTTTTCTGCTGTGTGTATGTATGAGTATGTGTGTATATATATATATATATATATATATATATATATATATATATATATA
>JAPDSC010089853.1:114451-135036 GCA_026290005.1 Latrodectus geometricus | reverse complement strand
TATATATATATATATATATATATATATATATATATATATATATATACAAACCAATGTTTTAAAAATATTGTTAAATCTCATGTTAAAATATTAGCAGCAAATGTAACTATAAAGTTATTGATTTTTGCATCAAAATCTATAAAACCAGTCATACTCATAACTACAAAGAGAACTTGTAAAATATTTACAATAAAAAGTCCTCATAATAGTAACTTGTACATAATACTTTTGAATAATTTAAGAAAACGTGTAATAAAATAGAAATTATTACAAAAAATACTACTAAAATTGTTGGTTATAAAACAGATATAATTTCAATATGACTTATTTGAAAAAAAAAAAATGCCACAGACAGTAGTAATTTTTTTAAATACTTTTCAAAAATTCAGAATTATTATTTGATTAATCACGACAAGAGTGTCTTAATTCAAATTTAACCATAAGAAAAATTTTTATGACGAAATAAAGTATTAAATCTAAAATAGAAGCCCATAGTAAAAAGAATTAGAATTTTCATTATATAAAAATACCTATTCTATTAAACATATATATTTTAAATTATGTTCTATTATACATATCGATACATTTGTTTGAAGATTAACATGTAAAATAACTGAAAATATATAAAAAAAAATAATAATAGAAGAAAGTGAAATAAAACAAATGTAACCAATTATCAATTAAAAAACTGGTATGTAAATTATGAAATAAAATATTCCATTCAAACTTAACAATTTTACTGTAAACATTTAAAAATGTTTTTCTTTATGCTTTAATTCAGAGACAACATGTGTAAAAGCAATGTACACTGAGAAAGTAATTTAAATACAAGTCTAATTTAAACACATATTAAAACATTAGAATTATTTTAAATATAAAATTACAAAATTAGATTTATGTAAAAGATTATGTAGTATACTAATAAACTCTCTCAGAAACCAAGAATGCTTAACATGCACCTTTTTTTTTCCTTTGAAGAATCATTTATAGTTTGGATAAGTCCCAAATATAAATACAGTCTTTTGTAAAGATTATAGCATAAATTTCATGTTTTAATAATATAAAGTAATCAGTGTGCTATTGAATTATTTCAAAGTAAATTATAATACTCATATAAAAGAAAAATGACACTGAAATATTTTTTCTTTCTTCTTTACAAATTCTAATTTAATCAAAAATACAAAGGTGGGGATATTTAATAAAGTGTTTTAACATAAATATTTTATGAGATTTATATTTGGGAAAAGAGTGGGAGAGCAACAACACAAGTTTCCTATAATAAAAACAAACTTACGCTCGAGCCACATTGCTACCATCAATTACAATTGGTCTAAGTCTGACAGGAGCAATTGGTCTAGGAATTTCTTCCTCATCATCTGATGAAAGAACAATCACATCATCTTCATTTTCATTTTCACTGGGGGTGACATTTGAAGTATGATTAAGCATATTTTCATTTGATGTAAGTGGAATAAAATTCTCGGGAGAATTTTGTTTGTTGGCATTTAATGGAATAAAATCTGGTAACCAGCCTCCAGATGAAACGCTTGTTTCTTCCTTATCGATAGAATCATGCTAAAAATACTCAGTTAAATTAGGAAAAAAAGCATTATAATAAATATGAAAATTTTAAACATATAACTAAAATAACTTCACAATCATTTCTTTGATAATTTTTAAACATTCTTGACCTATATTCCACTTAACATAAACAATTTTATATCAAGAAAACTTTAGAGACTTTAAAATTGAAATTTAAGTTTAATAGATTATTTTATTTTAATAAACTAAATTTATAAAACTAATAAACTAAATTTCTAAATTTAAAAAGCACTCCATTTTTAAATCTTGTCACATATTCTAATCAATTAAGTTAGCCATATAAATTCTGCTTTTCAAGAAAAAATAGCATCAGAAATAAAAATGATGTCAAAGTAAATTTATATATTAACAAATTAATTAATAAGCTTATTATACGCTGGATAACAAAGCAATATAAACATAAATGACTTAGGTGGGAATCAAACCCAAAATCTTCAGACTTGAATACCAGAATACTAAGAATTCAACAGTTAGTTTGGCTAATTTATTGATGATTTAAATCAATGAAAATCCAGCTTATTGGTTAATATATAACTCTGAATATAAAAGTATAAAAGTTAATGGATAAATGTTTTATTTTTTATATATTAATAAAATCATACAGTTTTCTTACAAATGAATTAATTATGTTTTGTAAATTTATTGTTGATAATTAATATCTATTCATAAAAGCATCAGCTACATATTGCAGGGTGGGCAGCATTCAAAAATGAAATTTTAGGAAGGAAATTTAAGAATTTTCAAAACTAATAGGAAAATTTAAAAAAGCAATCATGTATGCTAAAATTTAAAAATAAGTACAGTTATTTCTTCAAAAGTACAATAAGAAAGCTTTCACTAACTATCAGTTAACTCACATCTATGTTTCAGAAATGAACAATAAAAAACTTTGCCACAATAGATTTTTTCAAATTTTTTAATATCAAACTTTTTACAGAAAATCTGCATTTAACAGAAGTACACCATGTACAAGTAAATTAACTCCTTCCCATAAATAACAATTTTCCATTAATGACCTAATTTGATAATGAATTGAAATAAAATTAATCAAATCTTATTTTTGAAATTTTATAACTTGTGTTAACCTTAAATCCCTTTAAATTATTCTAAACAATACTATGAAATTCTTATATTAATTTTATGTACTCTTGCATTTACTTGATTTGTAATAATTATCATAGTTCAAGAATCCAAGTACAACATTTCATGCAATTGAATACTGAATATCAATTTTTTTATTTATTAATATTAAAAGCAATTCCAAAATTAAAATTCTATTTATATTCTCACTTCAAATCTTCCTTTTAGTATTATAGACTTGCTTATAACCCAGTGATAATACCAAAAACTAATATACAAATTATTTTTTTGATCTATCATATTAGAAATTTAAAATAACTAAGAGAATAATCAAATTTGAAGAGTTTTAAGGAGTGTCCAAGAGCCATACGAACCCTTTAATTAAAAATTTGAAATAATTAGTGAATAATAATTTGAAACTGTTAATAAAAAAAATATTATTTAATTTATTTCACTTACAAGCTCAATAGTTGTGTTTGACTTCACACAAACATTATTATGATTATTTATGTGCACTGGAAACCCAGATAAATCTGTCTCTGAAATGTCAGTTTTCAATATCCTTTTCCTTCGCTTGTTTTGAGAAGCTTGATTTTCAACAGGATAATTACCTAAAAAGATTACACAATCATCATCCTCTTGTTCATAAGTCCTGGAGGCCTCTTTTTTTCTTCTCAAAAACTTCTGTAAATATACAATTTATTAGTAATAAAATTACAATTCCTCTATATTGCCATTAAGTACATATTAATAACAACATTACAATATGACACAGTCTCTTTAAGTAGTAGCAAGTTTATTTTTATTTTTCTGGCAAGATCTAAGCACAAAACAAGATTTAATGGAATTAAGAATTAACAAAATTTTACAATGTTTTATGTGCACATATAGTAAAAGACGTTAACTCTGAACATTCCCAGTTTCACTTATTTTGATACAATTAATGACTTTTAATAATTCTAGTATTCAAAAAGAACAAATATTGGTATAAATAATGTAATGAAACAAATGTCATTATTTATAAAAATATTTATTCTAAAAAAAACTCATTACTGGAAAAATTAAAATATATAAAATAAGTCAGGCTTGTAGTAATTTCAGACAGTGAAACCTGGACTTTGATAAATAATGCTAATGAATGTAGCTTATTAATATTTGAAAGAAAAATTTTAGAAACTTTTGGACCAATAAAATTAAGTGATTTGTAATGCATAATCAGAAACAATGATAAACTTGATTATTCAATAAAACAAGAAAACATCACTTGATTTATTAAATCTCAGCAATGGTAATTCATATTGAAAGAATATAGAAAATTAAAGATTTAAAAATATATATAAATAAATAGGAAGCCTTTGAACCCAAAACTATAGGACTAAAAAAGAGATGGTTAGATGATACAAGAAAATATCCAACTGCCATGAAAATAGGTAACAATACATCAAAGATAACAATGGTTTAGAAGAAAGGTTTGGCAAACTAAAATCCATTCTAAAATGCATTTGATAAAAGAGAAACAATCTTATTTATTAACAAGCTCAATAGATGCTTTCACCTTTTCACATATGTTAAGGTTATTTACATTATTGGGGGATCCAGATAAATCTACTGTAGAAACATCAATTCTTTGCTGTTTTTCCTTAGGCCTTGTATGATTTCTAAAATCAGAAGTTTGCTCCTCGTCAGAATCACTGCTTAACAGAATTACAGAAACATCACTCTTTTCTTCATGTTTCCTCAATGCTTCTCTTTTCATTCTTTTTTTCAATTGACTCTGCAAATTTATAACTTATTAGTAATAACCTTACAACACACAATAATGATAAAAAAAAATAACACACAAAAATATATTTCTCCAAGAAATGTATTTAAAGGCAAAAATATAACTTGAATTCTTTATATTGAATAATTAGAAAACATTATCCAAAATAAAAATTATAGATTAATCATTTTTAAAGCAATTTTGGAAAATACTAGGAAAAAAGTACCTGTCTAGAAAAATTTTTCAAAAATTATAAATCTGGCAGTAATGTATATTTTTAGGCTGAGATTTACTGTATAATCACTATTGGCGTAATTTTACACATTTGGCGATAAATAACATTTTCTGGCAACTCAACCAATTCTGAGCAATCACAATACTTTATGCTTATACTTTAGGCTTAGACTATACTTTAGGGTGCTCCTTTGATTCTCGCCAAGTTGTGATCGCAATTGATCACCAAGCTTGGCAAAACCCAATTGTATTCTGATTGCAACAGAGCAACTCATTGTTCCGTGCTAAAAAAATCACCAATAAAATCGATAGCCAAACAAAAATCACCATGTTTGCAAGGGAGCGCCCTCAAATATTGTTTCACCGAGGGATTCCAATTAATTGTAAAAGATTTTCTGGCAATCCTAATAAAAAAAAATCGAAGTAATGTAACTGCCATAATTAATTCTGTATACACCACGTTGTATGTTGCTGAATTTTTCTTTTGCTCCCTCATTTTTTTTTTTTTTTTTTTTTTTTTTTTTTTTGTTATGGCTTCTGGATGGGGAATGTCTGAGGTAAGTGCGAAAATGTTTGGAATGAATGACTTTATGTGGTATAATGAGAATGTTAATTTAAAATATGTGTATGGTTTGGGTGAAAGGAAAGAGTCACTGGAATTTTGTACGAAAACTGGTTTGATTGCAAGTAGATATGAATGTTGTAAATGTGGTAAGAATAAGAAACTAGTAAAAAAGAATGATATAAGTGAGGGTTATGAATGGAGAAAGGAGAAATACGTGTTAAAAGGAGCGTGAGAAAGGGTTTTTTTTTTTTTTTTTTTTTAAATTGAGTCAAATGACAATGAATGAGTTTTTAGTGCAAGTTTGTGTGAGGACGTCTGAAACTTTGTTGAATGAGATAAATGAGTTTATTCTTCTGGGTTTAACAATAATTTCTGACTTCTGGAAGAGATATGATTGTCTTTCTCATGAATGCTTTGAGCATCTAAAAGTGAATCATAGTTTGAATTTCAAGGACCTGGATACAGGTGCCCACACTAATACTATCGAAGGAATATGAGGAGCAGTTAACTGTGCAATGGCGGTGTCAAAAGCCAAAAATAGCCATGACTAATATCTGGCTGAATGTGTGGAGAAAAAAGAACAAACACATACCTAATAAATTTTTGGCTTTCATCGACACCATTATAAAAGTATATCCACTGAGAACTGCTGACAATCAGCCAGCTGCTGCATGCCAAAAATCATAGAAGATCACGGAGGAAGAAGAAAGGTATGTTTATTGTTCATTTTTTATGAGTTTAGGTGCTTATTGTTCGTTATTTACGATTTTAGTGATTTTGTCATCATTTTTTTGAACAGGCAATATTTTCAAAATTCTGTTTATTTTTAGACCTCGCTTATGCAGATTGGTGAGATTTTTGAAAAAGTCGCCAATAGTAACCGTACAGTAAATCTTTACCCATTTTTGCCACAAAATAGCCAAAACTAATTAATGTGGACTAAACAAAAAATTGTGAAATACAAAACCACCACATTTTACTAGAAACACAAAATATTACTCTAAATCATGTTAAACATAGAATAATAATAAAGAATATAAAATCAAAATAACAATAAATACCTTTACTTCGCTGATGTTTTCTTCACATCCAATGATAGAAATAAAAATCACATCCTGAGGTATATAAGAATCCTTTTTAATTTCTGGCAAGTTCAATTTAACATTATATAAACATTCCAAATGCGATTTGTACTTATAAAGTAATTGATGTTCTTCAAAGGAGACGATTAAATTTTCCATGACAAACACGTTTAACTGATTAATGTCTTTAAATTTCAAATGTGTACTTTATTACCGTTATTATTTGAGATTTAGAAGCAGATTTCAAAATGGAACAATCACAATATAAATACATTGCGCGAAAATCCCTCCGGATGAAAAGCTACCATCTTCAAAAATATATTGCGAAACATTCAAAGCCAGATCAAAAAATAACAATACACTAATATCAACTAAACATAGAATATAACTTAGCAATCATTATTTTAAAAACACTAATTTATATTAAATTCCATTACATCATTTGCATCAATGTGAATAATTTTAAATATTTTCCAAGCATAAATACGAATGATTAGGTTCAACACAAACACTACCGTTAACAACCGCAGGAAAATTTAAAGCATTCTTCTCTTCACTTCTTTATTTGCGACATAACTTCAACTCTATAGAAAATATTATTCAAAGAAAAACATATTATTAAACAGATACAAAAATATTACAAAAATATTAAATATTCATAAATAATACAAAAATATTAAATATTCCCATGCAATAAATAAATTGTAAATATAATACGACATAATTTTGGTATTTAATTACAAAGAAATTGTCTATTTAAGAAAGCTGAGCAAATCTTTTCCCTATCGCTGTTAAAGTCCATTGAAGTGTAGAAGTCAAAATCACAAATAATCTATAATAAATTATTTCTAATACATCTAAACACTAATTTATTCCCACTAATAAAAAAATATCTAAATACTTATTTATTCCAACCAATAACAAAACTTATCCCAGGCTGTAGTTTAGGACTGGTAGAAAAGAACCAGTTGGACTCACGTGTACGTTGTACATAAATCTAATCTTGCTATTTTTATCTATATTAATGTATCGTCAATTAAATAAACTGTTAAACTTATGTTGCCTAATTAATCAGTGATCTAAATATAATGTTTAAATTAATTCTAATATACGGGAACTATATTTGGTGACCTCATTTAAAAAATGCTGCCTCTGCTGACCGACAAAACTTTGAAATTCAATCCAAGTTAATTAGACCATCTATAGTGTTCCTAGATGTTTCTTTGTGTGTTTTTTGTTCAACAAACGTGTGCTTAACTATTATCAACTTATATTTATAATTGGAAAATTTTTTGTGCCTGAAAGGAGTTATTTTGTATGACCATGTGTTTCGTATTCAAAATTCTGTGAATCACGATTGTAAATGTCACAATTCTGAACATGGGTCCTCCGGTTGCTGAACTGGGGAATTCTTCGTATCATTTTTTTAATTTTCTCTTCGTGCATACTTAAAATGATGTAAGCCCATCTTATATAATTTTTCTCTCTTTCCCTATATCTATTATAAGTACGTCAGCGTTAATTAGTTCTTTACGAACATAATATTTTTTCGTTATTTTATTATTGATTTAATGTATGTATTTTCTTGATTTTATTATTGATTTATATATATATAAAAAATTTCTCCCTGCATAATATTTTTCATCATATCATATTTTCCTATATTTTTATATATATATTTAAATATGTCTCAATCTAACGACCAAAACAGTGTGCAAATTTCACGTGTAGCATTAAAACCACCCCTTCCTGGAAATCAAATCCCACATTATAGTTTAAACAAATTGAAGGACAATTTGCTTAGTTGGTATCTTAGTAGATTCGACCAAATTTAATGATGCAGTGTCTGCAGTAGAATCAGAAATTCTTAATTCGGTGAATGATTTGGTTTTGAATTTTCCAGAATCCAACCTGTATAAAGCCTGCAAAAATCGTTTAATCGAATAACACTCTGAAAGTGGCTTTACATTTTTGTACCTTACTTCAAGAATTAGAGCTTGGCGATCAACGCTCATCACAACTACTAACTCGTATGCGTAGGCTCGCTAAAGAAACAGTTAGAGAGTCGTTATTAAAATCATTATGGCTTGCTAGATTTCCCAACTCAACGTAGAGCATTTTGGCAACTTTAGATGAAAATTTAATTAATTTAGCTATCGTAGCTGATAAACTCACTGATTTGGCAATCCCAACTAGAATTGAATGCGCAACTGTCGATTCCGTTTAGCAAAGAGCACAGAATAGCTCAGTTAAGTTAGCCATTTTCTGCTATTGTTCAGCCTCACACCAGCCACCATATTCAAAATTTGACGTGAAGTAGATCTCGTAGACTACCTATAAAGAACTAGCGAATGGCATATGCCATTCGCTAGTTGAAAAACTGCAATTCGCCATTTTTTCAATACAACTGGTCTTGTATAGAGAAAAAATTGTCACCATTCAGTAGCTTTCCAAAGATCAATAGGTTTTAAAAGCTTGAATTTTTTTTTTTTTTTTTAATTCAATAGGAATAAATTTTACACACTTCAAAAGCTAATAAGAGATCATACAAATATCAGCATTTCTTAATCTGCAAGAATAAGTACCTTTGCACCAAGAAAAAACTAATTTTTGCATAATGCGTAAATAGACAAAATGAATATAATCCAAAGGAAATTTGCTTATCACTCCAATATTTAACTTTTTAAAAGAGGATTCTCCTGTAAAATGAAAATCATTATTCGAGTCACCATCATTTCTCAAAGAAGCATTAATTTCTGGATAAATCATCTTTCGATACCATTTACCTTTTCGTTACCTACCATTTATCATAACCATAGTAACCAGTATACAATTTAGTACAAGTAACAAAAGCTCTTGATGGATATCACAAATTACTGCATTAACAAAAATTGAAAAGTTTTTACCCAATATTGCAAGACCAGCATAACAATCTTTAAATATTTAAATAATTCTTCCAGAAATTCATTGATATTAGGTTTCTTTTCAACAAACAAATACCAATCAGAAAAGGTATATCCATTATCTTTCTAATGCTACCTAATATTGGCCGAAATTGATATGAACTGTTATATAAAGGCAATCTATCAATATGTAAATTTATGCTTATAGTAGACTGTTTTAGTTTTCAATCCATATTAGAGTCTTTGCTTAATAGTGTTTTTTAAAGAGAAAGGGATACATTCACTTTCTTGAATTTTAGATTCTTGATTACAGAAACATAAGTAAGTGTACTGAGTACTGTTCTAGCTGTCAATTTTGTATGATAAGGCTTAAGTATATTTAATATGCCATTTATAGCAACACGAGTTAAATTATGTTTCAAAAAAGCTCCAAGCGCAAATATAACTAGTAGTAGAAAAAGAAATGGTAAACACAATGAATTTCAAATATGGTGGCCTCGCATCCGTAGACATTTTACTTATTCTACGCGATTCATTTTAATCTCTTTGGTAAATACTACGTCTGTCACTGCATCAACAGCCGATGACGATGTCGAGCACAATGTGTGGTAGAAAAAGGAGTTATCGTTTCATGTACAAGATACCGGGGTCGGACCGATGAGAAAATTCGGTGAAAAGTGAGTTGATAATGAAACCGTGAATGGCCAGTGTAATACCAATAAGCCTCTGCTACTAGGGATATGTTTCTATTATATTAATTTGGGTGCAGCCGTTCGCAAATGTAATTCTCCATGTAGTTTTCGAAATTCAGTAAATTACACAGGTGATCCCCTCACGGCCATGATAGCGACCCCCACATCAGCCATATCGGCGACACGGAAACAAATTTATCCTTTCTCATTGACACTGGTAAAGATATTTCCGTATTACTGAATTCTCATTCTACACGAATTAAACCTTCTGATAAATTATTTCTTTTTGTTGCCAATGGAACAAAAGTACCAACTTTTGGTACTAAATTAATCACCATGTATTTAAACTTACGGACACTTACATTTTATTTTGTGATTGCGAATGTCAACCAAACTATTATTGGAAGTGATATTTTAGATCATTTAATCTCCTTGTAGATGTAAAAAATAAATGTCTTATTGATACTGTGACAAAATTGTCTTCTCATTGAATAATCCCAAATTATTGCCTTTCAAATACCAACATAAGCAAATTATTTGATAATTCACAATTTGACAAGTTTATTTCTCAGTACTCAAATCTTACAAATCCATCTACAGTAATAAATAGAACAGCTTCTGTTACTGTTTATCACTATACAGAAATGTAAGGTCCTTCTGTTTTTAGGAAACCCCACCGCCTTTCCCCTGATATACTTCAAGCTGCGCGGCGGGAGCTTGAATGCCTTAAATCACCAGGTCATTATTCAACCCTCTAAAAGACCAAGGGCTAGTCCTCTTCACATAGTATAAAAAAAAGCATCTGGAGAGTGAAAACCTAGTGGGGATTATCGGCGTCTTAATTCGGTCACTATCCCTGATCACATATCCAAGATTGCACCAAATGTTTCATGGAAAATCCATCTTTTCTATTCTGGACTAAGCTCGTGCATACCATCAGATCCCAGTTAATCCTGATGACATCCCAAAACTGTGATCACTACTCCTTTTAGACTTTCTGAACTAGTTACAATGCCTTTTGGTCTTCGAAATGCAGGTCAGACATTTCAAAGGTACGTCCATCAAGTCTTATTAAATCTCAATTTTTGTATTCCATATTTTTATGATATTTTAATTTTGTCAATAGATGCTAAAGAACACGTGCAATACCTCAATGAAGTTTTTGAACCTTTAAAACTACATGGATTAAAATTAAATCCTTCAAAATGCTTGCTAGGTAACAATCGGTCCCCTTCTTACGTTGTCTTATGACATCTGAAGGTGTTAAAGCTCTTATTGAAAGAAAGTCAGCTATTAACGATTTTCCCAAATCACAAACTATCGTAGAACTCAGACGTTTTATGGTAATGTTAAATTTTTATCGGCTGTAATATTGTAATATGTACTGTAATATTTTTTAACTGTTTCAATTCTTCTAGCTCTCTCACTCCTCCACAAAGACATCACCTTCGACGTCATCAGACAGCATTTCTGCACCAGTAAAAACACGTTCAGGTCGTCATGTGAGATTCAACCCACGGTACCTCTAACTTCTCGTACCTCTGGTACTTGGGGGGGGAGGCTACTGTGGGGAACTCCCATTACTATTCATAGCTGCCAACACCTGCTAGCTGATTCAAACTTTTTCTCCGACTGCAGTTTAGGACTGGTAGAAAAGAACCATTTGGAATCGCGTGCAAGTCGCACATTAATCTAATCTTGCTAACTTTATCTGTATAATTATGTATCATCGATTAAATCATTTGTTAAACTTATGTTGCCTAATTAATCAGTGATCTAAATATCTACTAATCTTTTAAATTAATTCTAATATACGGTAACTATGTACGAAACAGGTGGTAACATAGCAAGTATAAGTTATTGTAAAGTGTAAATAATTGTTAAATAATAATTGTAAATATTCAGCTTAATAAAACTTTGCAAGTCATCCTTTTGGGGACCACAAAACTGGTAACCCACTGAACACAAAAAGATTTCAAGAACAGAAATGGCAAAACTGGAAAAATTAGAACTGGCTTCGCTGAAACTGAACAAAATAAGCATCAAAACTCCCCCTTGATGGAAAGATAAACAAGAAATTTGGTTTTATTTCAAGTTGAAACTCACTTTAAAATATCGGGAATAATAGCTGAAGTTCAATTATCTGATTTCACAATTAGAGCCAAATTATAAAAAAATTTGGGGCATAGTGATTGGCTAAAGTGTAAACAAATTTACAAATGCTAAAAATAGATTTCCTAATTCGGAAGTTCTTGATGTACAGAATAATTTATGTACATTGCATAATAATGTAAATAACTGATGTCCAAACAAACAAATCAGCACATAATAACTTGATAAATAAAATTTAGTATTTGGAAAAACAAATATCGATGCTTAGTACTGAAATAAATATCAGATCAAAAAGAAACTATCGTAGTAGATCGAAAGCCCGCTATAAACTAACGGAAAATATTCTTATTTTTGTTTTATATTTAAAAATAAATGCAAGATAGAAAAATACTAAGCACCATGCCAGCAGAAAAAACAAATGAAAGACAAAAAAGCTAAATGTGGCGCAAAGTCTCCAGGAAACGTGAAGGATTGCCTTAAATTTCATGTATTTGTAACAGATAAAATAATCCACTTTCACATTCCTCGTCAATAGTGGGAATGACGTAAGTGTTATTCTGGCATCCCCTACGGATAAAACATTTCACGATTTTAAATTATATTCTGCTAATGGTTCAGAAATTGTAATGTATGACATTAAAATTCTTAATCTAGATCTGAGTTTAAGTTGTAAATTTCACAGTTCCGTTCATAAAAATAAAAGTAACTAATATAAGCAGGTCATTCATTTATTTTAACAAATCTAACTTACTTATTTATCGCAAAGGTCAGCTGTTGATTGATAGAGAAATTAAGCTTTGTTTCAAAGGTAACATTTCTTCATTTTTTTAAAAATTGTAATATAAGCACATTATACATGTAAAATCAATATTCAAATCTGTTTTCTAAATATCCTGATTAATATCCAAATTAACAAGTTGATTAAACTCAACTTGTTAATTTCAGATAAACACAGTATGATGTCAAGTACTAAAGGCACAAGCACTGTACTTTGTAAAACTCACCAACTTGACCCTAAACACATACAAATTCCTAAGGGTGTATTAAATTCATGTTAGACAATTATATAATTCTTTATTCAAAATCCCAATGGTCAAGCCCATTGCATATGATAATGAAAAAGTATGGTTTATATCAACCATGTGGTGATTACTATTAGTTCCATTCGCAAATAATGCCCAATAGCAGGTATTGAGGATTTTCACCGCCTTTTAAAAGACTCTAAAATTTTCCCAAAATTCACCTGTTCAAAAGATACCATGAAATATCTATAGCAGACGTAGATGAATGTAAAACCAATAGAATATTAACATTTGGTTTTCTAATTTAATATTATGAGTTTCGGTTTGAAAAACACGCCTTCTAAAGATCAATTTATGAAGTTTTTAGATGTTTTAGTTTTGCTAATCTAGATGACGTGTCAATAGCATCACGTAAAGAAAAAGTGCAAGGAAAATGCATTATTTAGTTTTCGAACGCTTAAATAAGCATGGATTAAGAACAAATTTGTCAAAATCAACTTTTGTAAATGAAAATATTGAATTTTTAGAATATTTGATTACATCAGAAGATTATCTTCTGTTACCTCAATAACCCGAACCTATATTAAATTACGAAACACCCCAAACTATTGATTAATTAAGAACATTTTTCGGCATGATCAACTTTTATCACGGTTACTTATGAGAAGCAGCAAGAACGCAAGGCGTTCTACATGACTAAAAAGGTATTTAAGAAAAATATCAAAAGCAAAATTTAATGGATAGAAGAGGCATTAAAACAATTTCAATAATGTAAGAAAGATCTCGTTAGTGCTATGTCTTTATGCTACCCGAATCCTAAATTACCTCAAGCATTGTTTAAAAACGCTTCAAATTCGGCTATAAGTTTTTACAGAAGTATGACGAAAATGGATGGAAACTAATAGCATTCTTTTCGAAAATGGTATACCGCACATCAAAATTATACCATATACAATGATAAATTTCTGGGAGTTTATTTGTCTACAAAACATTTTAAACATCTTTTAGAAGGAAGAAATTTCACCATATTTATTGATCACAAGTTTCTGCCCGTATGCCTTTTGACAAAAACCAGATTTCGCTTTAACTTAGATAAAGCAGACATTTACAATGAGTTTAACGTTGATCATAGATATCAAAGTTGTTAAAACTGAAAGGCATACAATAGCAAACACATCATCAAAAATAGAAGAATTAACAGAAGTTAACTTTTATGACACAGTTTACAGAAAACCTGATTATATAAAGAATTAAAAAATTTACACCTTTAAAATTCCTTAAAATTTCAGTAATATTCTTTGTTCCAGGAAAATATTTATGATATGACACATCAACAACAATTAGATCCTACATACTGATGAAATAAAGGTCGAAAATATTTAGTCACTTTCATGAATTTTGACACCCATTAATAAAATCATCAAATAAGCACATAACTTTAAAACTTATTTGGCCCAACTTTACAAATGGCATTCAACAATGGGCTCAAGCATGTATTTTTTGTCAGAAAAACAAAGTTTCACAAAAATTAGTTTTTGGAAAATATCAAGAGTTTACTGACTGATTTCTCGAAATTCATATTGAGGTAAGAAGACTTTAATTCCACCAAACGGAAATATTTATTATCTCATTTAGATGGATATATTTACGAATTGGATTGAAGTAATTTATTCCTTTAAATAACATATTAGCAAAATCTAGTACTAAAGCTTTCTTCAATAATTGGATTACACGATATGGAATCCCCTCTTAAATAGTAACAAATCGTGGAGCACAATTTTCATCCGAAATATATATGGCATGCCCAGAATCTGTAGTATCAAGTTAAATCACTCATAATTAAAGAAATTACTTCAATAAAAACATTTTTATATATTAAATATAGCAATAATTAATGATTATTAAGAAGGAATCTTTCTCTTCCCTAAAATTTATAAGCGTAGCAAATGTTAATCAAACATAATAGCAAAATTTATTCTGAAATCTTTGCTGTTGCCAATAATCGTAGGTAATGCTCAGAGTAATATTACTTTGATGGCAACTTTCATATCAAATGCAAATTTGCAATGGAATTTTAGTTATTTGAGTTGGCAATAATTAACTTGTTGGTGAATAGTCCATATTTTGTGGATTGTTTTCCTTTTTGTTTCTATTGTTGTACATGTAAAGTAATATTAATTTCATTCTTTAAATTTTTATACTCTTCAATTTTTATTTTATAAATTTTATTCCTCCTTATTTTTATTTTTTTGTGTTACATTACAGAATTGGAGTTCTAACTAGAAATTGATTCAAGGCTGATTGATATTCACTTTTGCATTGCTTTTAATAGAATTAAATTTCTGTTGATTTACTAAATCAAAAATTTAAGTATGACATAGTTGATGCTCTGCTTTTATTGCTATTGGTTGCTTATGCTTAATGAAGAAATTTTGTAATTGCAAATTTGTTGAGTTTTTTTGACATGTACACACCTTAAAATGCGGACTGATCTGACGAAACGAGTGCTTACCTTTTGCACATTTTTTATTTGTTGTGGTTGCTTAGCTCTTTTATCTGCAGCTTTTGCTACCCAAAAGTGGATCGTTTCTAAACCTGTCAAAGTTGGATTACCTGCAAGTATAAGTAATGCTACTGCTGATGACAGTACAAAATTTCGCGGTGAGTTACATTTTGGTCTCTTTGAGGGTTCCAAGACGTTAAACCATGGTTTTGGTGACAGAAAAAGCCAGATATTAGGTATGTAAAATCTGCGAAAAAAGTCGATTCACTTGTTTGTTAAATGTATTTATGGCATCTTAATTTTTAGAACATAAATATAAGTATTTATTAATTATCGAAATATTTTAAAAATATAATTGTGTAAAATATTTCTGAACCTAAATTTGTCCTATTGAATAAAAAAAATAGAATTCTTAATTTCTAGTATTTTAATATTTATTAAACTATCTTGGCTCAGTTTGGCCATATATTACAAAACTGATGCATTATAATTAAGTTACAGAATTAAAGAAATTGTAAAAGATATTTGATTTAAAAAGTGACATAATTATGTTATATATTATTGTAACAGTTAATTCCCATTGAACTGTACGCTCCTTGTACGATACGCATATATACCAATATTAATTAATTGTATTTAATATTGTATAAAATTATATTATTTCGATAAAATAATATAATATATTATATAATTGTATATTGTACAATTATATTAATTGTATAAAAATAGCGTACCGTACACTGGGATACAGCCTATTGTAACTTATGAAAATGACTATAACTATCAAATTTACTTTTCTTATTACTTGAGAATACTAATTTCTATGATTGTGGTAGTCTAAAATAAATATTAACATCAGGGAGCAGTAAAAATAAATGTTTGCTCTTTCAATTTGGTTATAAATATGTGTTGAAATAATAAATCTTTGATTTTTTAAATTATTTTATGATACAATTTTTATATATTTACATAATAAGATGCATATAATATGAACACTTATAAATAGGAATGCAAATTAAATAAATTTATTGTTATAAATATTGTGCCTATTTATTTATTAACCAGTGTGTATAAAATGTTTATTTTAGTGGTAAAAGTTTATTAATTTCAATGATATATGGTAAAAGCTTCTTGGAGAAAATGGATGTGTCTTAAATGTTTGTAAGATAAATATTTTTTCATTGCTCTGCAACTAAAAATTTTTCCTTTCTACACTTTAAGGAGCATACATACACAGCAATCACCTTAAGTTTTGAAATACTCGTAGCATATCTTAATTTTGAATCATGATCAGGTGTGAAGGTCACACCAGAGCTGGTTACCCGCACTCCACATCCACCCTAAAACCAGCAAGACTCTGAATGTCAAATCCCCAAACCATGGACTCTACAAGTGGTAAAAGTGAATGGGCCACCCAGTGGATGTTTCATTGTGATCCAGAATCTTATGGATCTTATTAATTTAGCAGTAGGTATCAAATAGAATTGGCTGCATCCATAGAAAAATCTTTTCACCTGTAGGACATTGGGATTGAGGCATATTTTAACTTCCTCAAATGTCATTATATATATATATATATATATATATATATATATATATATATATATATTGGGGTAACATCAACATATCTTCAGTTTGGGTCAAAATTTGAACTCACCTCTTTCCAATAACAAGAACGACATCCTAACCAACCAAACTTCCTTGGCCTTAAAATAAAACTTGCGTAGATAAAGTAAATCCTGTAAAATGTTGTAGCACATACTAATGAAAGATCATTAAAATGAGTGGCAATGAAGAAATATAACTGACCTAAGTTATTGATTCTCTCTTATTTGTACCATATTAAAAATATTTTTAACTATTTGTTTAACATTATCCTTGCTGTGAAGAAATCTTTTTCTATATCATATTCTCAGTTATCTATATAAAATCTTGCTATATTAAATCTGAAAAATTAGCTTTAATTTCTAATAAACAAAAAACCTTAATAACAAACCAAGAAAAAGATGCTGGCTATAGAACCATTCTGGAACAGAAAGCTTGAGGCAGAAATTAGCTACATTGATTCTATTAAGATGCTGAGGGAAATAATCATTTCCCGTTAACATATTAAAGCTTGCAATACTTTTCTTCCTTTGTGAATTAGATGGAATCTTGTTCTTATCTTGTAAGAAACACATCTTCATTTTTCTAGCAACATTTGCCATTATAGCAGTTTCCTGTGTTCATATTTAGTCTCAATCAGTGATATACAAGTTTGCAAGGGAAGGAAAAAGTGGTGTTGTGGAAAAAAACAAGAAAAAATTTGCAATTGTATCCATTTTCACTATGTCAGAGAAATTCAAACTTGACTTTGTATTCCTTGATGAACAATTTTCGCATTTTTAGTAAAGTTAAAAATGGTATCTAAACTTAAAGTTTTTTGAAGAAGAATATTTTCTATTCACAAATCTTAAGTTGTAGCTTAAAAAAGTCAATAAATTACCCAACAGTTTTCTAAAACTTTAATTTTAAAGTTGTTGCAATAAACTGCACAGAAATTTTCCAATCAAAGTTCTGATGAACTCCAACAAATATTTTCCACTGAAAAAATTTGGAAAAATAATTGTGTGATAAATGAACACCAATTAATCATAGATAAATTGGAGATTCATTTTCTAAAGTGTTAGACAGTGGCGTTTGAACTGTATTTTTTTCTTTGGATATTTTGTCAAATACAGAGTTTGCTGAGTGATTCCTTTCCATTTCTCTTAAATGTTCAGCTCTCGAATCTTCATTTTTGTTAGAAAGCTTGTGAAGTAATATCTTCATACATTAACTGGAAAGTCATGAACATATCCTATAGTGAATGAAAAAAAAACTGATTACTTTAATCTTTTTGTTGATGACTTGTTAAATTTTATTGCTGAAAAAATAGTTTTCCTCAAAACACCAAAAAAGTGCTCCATCAGTTTTTAAGTCAACCAGATTTTCACATTTACCTTTTGAAAATATAAAAGTGTTTTTGCAATGGTTATATTGGGCACTATCAAGAAACCTAATTTGAAATTATGTTTGAATATAAATGAAATGTTCATTGCACCATTTTTCCTCAAAGATGTTCCTCAAGAAAGTTTGTTAATATCTTAAAATTTGTGCATTTCACTTCAGACGAAAGTGCTGAAAAGTGGGAAAACTAAGATAAATCAAAAAGAACCTGAAAAATAAAGTTAAAACTAACTACATACCTGCTCAAAATATTTGCATTGAGGAATCTCTTTTGTCTGGGAAAAGATGACTTATGTTAATATGTTCAATTGAAAAGATCATGTTGTGAAATAAAAATATATAAGCTATATGAAACAGTTTCCACTTATGATGGAATTCGTAAATTTACTGCAGTAAAGACAGAAATGTTAAGCAGTGAGAGGTCTTATAGAGAAAGAGTAAGCAAAACTTTGATTAACAGTTTACTTGAGGAAAATGTTTTGATATTTAGATTGTTCTTTTCAGTTTCCCATTTATTGCGGAATATATGCATCCTGTAAAAAATATATGCAGAACAGTATTGAAAACAAGAAAAAAGATCACCAAAGATTTTTTATGTTAACAAGTATACACGAGCCAGAAATGCATAAATCTGGCTGAAAAATACATTTTAAAGACTATGTATCATCAATTATTACAAAAATATGGGTGATGATGAGAAAAAGAGATGGAGTTCTGACATTGGAGGCAGAGTTCTCCAATATTTGTTTTAAACAAACAAAAAAAAAAAACCCACTAAAATTTTGTTTTTTTAATTAATTGAATAAATTTTAGAGAAATATGAAGATTATCGAGTGTGATATTCATTTCCTGTTTAAGAGTAGGTAGAATCAAAACTATGACATATCACCTAAAAAAATTATAACTATTATAATTTACCTTTCTTTTTACGTGATAAGTTTTTATTTAACATGTAGTGAAGACTATTAAAAAATGCTCAATGATTACATCAAATAAATATATGAATATGTATCATATTATTTGTGTAGTGATTTCCCACCTGATTTGATAATTTATATAGCTTTTTAAACTATTTATTTTATATTTTATTTTATGTGAGAGTCATATCAAGTAAAGACCCTTTTTAATATACTCTATATATATTTTAAAGGCTTAATAGTTGAAAACAATTTACATGTTTTTAGTCTGTTTGAAATGGAAATTAAAAATATTTTTTACTATCAAATAAGTTATTATGTACTTTGACTTAAAAACTAAAAATATGTTTTCTTTTTAGTTCAACAAGAAATGGCCAAGAATCCTCAACTTTTTATTTTCAGTTTATGGCTCCTTACCATTATGTGTTTGGCACTTGCAATGCTTTTTGCTCTTGTGAGTGCTGTATTTGCAGTTATCAACACAGTTGTAACTCCAGTTGAAGTTATTACAGGAATAACTGGATTGTACCTTTGGAATGGTTTTGGAGGTAATAATTTAGTAAATTTTGTTTTTTTATTCTTTTAAAATCTTTTTTTTATTGTAGCATATATATATATATATATATATATATATATATATATATATATATATATATATATATATATATATATATATATATATATATATATATACCATTAACTTATTTTACATTTTATCTCTGAAAAATAATTCATTACTTTTTTGTTATTCATTTAGTTGTGTTTTTATTTTAAAATAAGCAATAATAAAAATTTATAAAAGTAATAAATATGTATTATGAAATTGATGTGAAATCATAAGAAGCCCAATATTTGTAAAAATAAAAAATGTTTACATGCTACTAGTAAAAATTTTTGTGATAATTTCAGAACAATTTTGATATTGAAGGCCTGAGTTTAAACCATTCAAATTGTAAGAGTTGCCCTCCTTGTGTTAGAAGAGTGGCTTTCATGTATGGCGTATATATATAATTAACCATTTGAGTGCGGTGAAGTGCTATTGTGCTTCGCTTGTTATGTTATGTTTATATTTAAGAAAACTTTTCCACACTCAAACGGTTAAATATTTTTCTTATTCATTTAA
>JAPDSC010089853.1:92631-114441 GCA_026290005.1 Latrodectus geometricus | reverse complement strand
TCATTTAAAATAAAAAAATGTTAGTTTGTTATATTAAATGAATAAGATTTTTGTTAGCTTTTGTTTCAATTGTTTTTATAATATCCAGTAATAAACAGTTAAGTAGAATAATTCCACATGACTCCAATTTAGAAAGTATCGCCCTAGAAATTATTTTTTATTTTGCATTTGAAAACAAGTTTATATTAATATATATCGTTATATGTGTAAATATCCAATGATTATTTATGCATTAAAAGTCAAAAGTGTATTCCCTCAACACCCCAAAACTGCTGAACATATGTCTAATAAGAATTTGATTCCCTGTGCTTACAAATTATGTTGTAAGCTATGAATTTTTTTCAATAGTTATAAGTGAGATTTTCATTTTAAATGTACTAACTTTGTACTGCACAAAACTATGATGCAAATCTATGATTCTCCCTGGCAGCATTGAAATACTTTGCAATTTTTGAACTAGAAGTATACTATGATAAGAAGACTTGAGCTGGGGAACTGTTTTAAATATTCTGTTTGAATGACATTAACTTTTTCAAGGTTCTTATCTTTCAGCTAAATCCAAATCAAAGCTGATAAATTCTAATTGTTAATTTCATTGCTGTTTATAAAGATATCACTACTTAAAATATAAAAATTCAGAAAATTAAGTAATTGGCGCTTCATCATTTTTGGTTTTGTTTTTTTCATTAGAAGGCATCAAAATAAATATTAAATGTAATATCTTATTATTGCTCTGATAAATCTTTACCTGCATAAACATTCTAATTTATGTATTTACAGGTTTGATGCATAGTATCTGTGTAAATTAATTTTATTAGGCAAAGAGAAACATTTTCACTGTTAGGTTTCATTACAAAACTTTAGTCTTAATTTTATTGATTGGTACATGAAATTTTTTTCATTTAATTAAAAAAAAATTATTTAGTATGTTTAGTATGTCATCTAAATAAGTTAGCATATTGTTTTATATCAACACTCAATAGCCTCCACATAATTAAACTAAACTGAAAGCAAATTAAAAATTTTTAACTATATTATCTTTATTTTACACACAATTTATAGCACTAAATTTAAAAGTTTATGCAGTTTTTTTTAATGTTTTATTTTTTGTTTCATAAAAATTTCTCCTAAAACTCATAAATTATAAGTAAATATAGAGAAACTGCTCTATAATTTAAAGCAAGGAACTGTTAAACTAAATGATTGAAAAATATATTAATATTTTTTGTCTAACAAAAAATAATATTGCCAATAATTTTCATAATTAGTTCTTGTCACAAATAAAATTTAGCTGACTGATAAACCCTCAATGTTTTTCCTTGCATGTATGTATTGTTTTTACACATCTAGTCCTTGAAATATATATAAAAATTGCTATTATTAAATTATTTAAGAAAAGATAAACTAAAAATAATCAGTTGCATGTTTAATAAAAAGTATTCACTAAATTATTAACATGGCTAACAGACAAAATAGTATGCTTTTTCAAATAAAGCTTTAGTAATGTTATATTCTCATTTGTATGTAAAAATAGGTTGATTTTCAAATGTTTTTTAAAAATAGAAAATCATGAAAAGGAAAACTATAAGATAACAATATATGGCATCAAATTATTTTAAAAAAATTGTTTGAAAAAAAGTGTTATGTTAAACTGAATGACTGTTTTTGAATCTGATTTAAAGAACTAATGAACAAAAAATGTATTATAAATCTGTCTTAAATTGTGCTAACATTTTTGCAATCTTTACGTGGGGAATTATCAGTTAAAGAAAAGACAAACTAAGGTGAAATAATTAATACAGATTAGTGATAATATCATTCTTCTTGTGATCGCTTAGCAGAAATTTCTCGTGAATGTGCTCAGTGAAATAAATGGATGGCGAAGAGGTTAACAATAATGTTATCTACAATATCATTATCATTAACCTCTTTGTCATCCATATTTCACTGAGCACTTTCATTTTCAAATTTTCTTACAATTAGATTTATTTCCTCCAATTCGTTTTTATGAGTAGACTAGAGTAGCTAAAACAGTTAGGATATTAATTATTGCAATGATACATTTTTTGTCATATTTACTCCTTTATAAGCCCGGGTATTTTTTTAAGTTATGTTCTGAAAAATAATTTTCTTGACACCAACTTCATTATTTTTTAGAAAATTGTTTTGATTCTATCTATGATTTTTGTAATTATCATGTGTTTTAAAAAGTTAAAGAAGATTTTTTAGATATTATTTTTATCTTTAAAAAAAATGTTCATATTTTTCTCATTTGTTACTTTTAACATTTTTTTTTAAATTAGATATATTACTTAAGTTTACATTTAAAAAAAATTAATAAAAATTATTTACTTTCAGAAATTTTCATTTTGCTAAAAATGCTGTATATTATAAGTTGCTTAAGACTTATATACTGTATTTACCCATATATAAACCACAGATTATGTGTTAAAAAAATTCCGAATTTTGTTATATTTATTATACATAGCCACATGAAACCTGATAAAAAGAAAACATTTTCTATCAGAAAAGCTTACAAGAAAGTTTTGAAAAAAATACTGTTTATGTTTCATAAAATAAGTAACAAGTGGCACCATGATATGGCTGGCTTATTTCAACTATAATCAGCTTTGTCCAATAATGTCTAAGAACAAATTGGGTTCCCCGGAAAGATATTACAGTTGCAATTTGCTAACATCATTTCTTTTTTTGTCTTGACATCACATGTTTCATTCTGAAAATATTCAAATTCTATATCATCATATGGAAGTGAAAATGTTTAAGTCACACAGCAGATTTTAAATAAAAAAACTCTTGCTAAAGTAAATAAAAAAAATGGTGACAAATATGTTAATATGAAATTTAAAACAAAGCACACACATTTGTGGTACGAAAGAAAATGTATCCTATACATTTAAAAATAATCAATTTCTTTAATTTAATTATTAACAAAGCAAATATATTTTACTCTTAAAATATGTCTAACATCATTTTAAAAGTTATTAGAAACTAAAAATTGATAAGTTTTACTAGAATCTTCTCGGAATTATCGTTCTTGATTGATTTCGTGTTTTCTTCTCAGTTTATTGCACTTTGCAATGAGGTTGGTCCAAGGAGATTTTTTGATAAAAGATGTTTTTTTTTCTGTACAGTTTATTATATTTTTAATCATACTGTGCATTTTTTTTAGATTTATGTGACACCTATATTATCAGGAATATATGTTTTTGATTATTCATCGGAAAAAATTGTTGAGGATTATACAAGGCTTTTTCTCTTTAACTAAAAAAAAGAAAAAAAGGTCTTGCAGATAATGTACCACTGTGGATTATATACAGGAAAATGCAGTGTGTAAATATATTTCAGTTATATTTCTTAAATAGGCTCATCCTTCAAAATATGACATTTTTTAAACAAAATTTTCATTTTTAGAAGATTATTATATTTTATTTTTCTTTATAGCATTGTTTTCTGGTGGCAGTGTTCTAACTTGGGTCGCTCAATATTATGTTAAGCTACAAGAAAATGTTATGACAAAGGAAGAAATAGAGCAACAGTGGATCTCACGTGATATGACCTGGTTTGGTTATAGTTTTTACTTTGCTGTTGTGTCGTTTGTTTTGTTTTGCATGAATTTAGTTTTAACATGTTTGGCTGTACGGCAACCATGGGAAAAGAGGAAGCCAAAATTAAACATAAACAAAAATCCTGAAGGAGTTATTATGTTATATTAATGTTCCTTTATATATGCATGTGATTATGTATATGTATATTTAACACATTCCGAGCATTATAGTTGTGATTTTTTTTATACTGAACACATTTTGCATTTGAGAAACACTTTTTGAGTATATACTTATTTATACAAGTAACTTTTGTTAACATATTATTTACTAACCCAATGCCAAACTTTTATGCACCTTTAAATCACTGGTGTTGGTGTAATATTATTTTAATATGATTATATAATACATATCCTATATGGATATGTATATTTGTATTGTATTGAATTATTTCTTCAAGATTATTATTTCTTTATGTAAGAATGAATATTTATATTAGTTCTTAGTTTTATTGATATATTATAGACATTTTTTACAAATATTTTCATAACTGAATTATTCATGTTTGAAACTGTAATTTTATGAAATAAAGTAATAAGTTTTAAAATATATTTTTGTTTCTAAGTTATTGTTTTTAATTTTTATATTAAACTACAAAGTTACACATATTTCACCTTAATTAAAAGAATTTATGTACATACAAACATTCTTTATTATGTAGTTGCATTTGTTTGTTATTTGTTTACGAGTTTTAGTTTTATTAATTTAAATTTTTATTGTGTAATAAATGATGTGCCTTAATAATGAATAATAATATGAATTTTGTTTTCTTATAGCACTGCATAAAATTTTTAATTGTTTACTATCAGTTTGTATAGAAGCTACAATTATGCGTGCTTAGCCATTAAATGTTAAATTTTTTTTATGTAATTGTTAATATATGTAACAATTAATTTGATTTAAGTCCTCATATACTGAAGAATCTCAATTTTATGAATCTCCTTTCTACAAATCTTTATTAAATCCTGATATAAGTTAATATATAAAAACATTGTTTTGCATCAGACTTTTAATTTTTTTTTTTTATGAAAGTTTAAGTTAATTATTATATTTTGACTGTCACAGTTAAAAACATTTTGTATAAAAAAAAAAAAAAAAAATTGATATTAAATACTGAAATTGCCTAAGATTGATGCTATTTATTCATAGTAAGTAGCAAAGGATTTAGAAGATTTGGACAAAATTTTTTAACATGTTTCTTAAGTATCTTTTAAAATATATATTAAATATTGGAATTTTTTTTAAGTAAGTGAACACTTACTTAAATTCTATAAAAAAGCATTCTATGTTTAAAAAAAAAAAAAAAAAAAAAAAAAAAAAAAAAAAACTAATTTATTTTTATATATATTACTTGTTTCATATTGGGGTAAAATATAAATTTTTTAAACTGCAAAATGCCATTTTTATTAAAATTCATGAATTAATGATTTTTATTTACTGTCATTTGTAAAATTCAAGCTCTAGCTTGCTCTTAGTGAACTTGAATTTTCTCCTTATAAAATATGATTTCTGCTATTTTATATAATTTTAACATTTAAATCAATAGTTTTGGGTATATATATTTAATGTTTTAAAAATGTACTGTATTTTATAGATTTGTGCTTTGCAAAGTGTGTTTAAGAATGCAATTTTATTTTGTAAAAATTATCTTCTTTTATATTTCTATTAAAAAATATAATGCAAAAATTAAAATATTCTGAAGAAATTCCTGACCTTGTATTCTTATAATGGCACATAAATTCTTTTGTGCGGTTATAAACATCTTTATGATTACTCAGGAAAAAGGGTTATGTCTTCTGTTTCATACATTTGTGATTAAATGTATTTGTTAGAAATGTTGTAATACAGCTTCTTTTATTACTTGTGAATGAAGACAAATAGAGAAATAAAAATACTTTTGCTGTGAAATTCTTAAAAATTTTTATATTTTGAATATCTAATTTATGTTTATTTTCTATACATTTTTTTTTTACCATTCCATTTTCTATTTTTCATACTAGTAATTTTTTTATATTAACATTTTTACTTGTTAATGTTTCTATTTGTTTAAAAAAAGAAATTTCCCTCTGAATTCTTTCACACAAGATTCATCTTTACATTCCTTATACTATTTTAAACTATTTTTCTGAAGTACAGCTCTAATTCTTTTTACTGTGGTGAGTTTATATTTGATGATACTTATGTATTTATTGTGTTTTGTTTAGTGAATTTTTTTTTTTTAAATGTATTGCTTTAATTTATGTGTGTTAATGTTAAGGAATAAATATTTTCTCTATATAATATTTGAAGTATGCAGTATATTACTATACAGCATGTGAGTAAATTTTGCTAAATTTAATATTAAGTTAATATATTTTCCTGCATTTATCATATTTTTTAAAAATTGCCATTTTACAATATTTTAAGATTGATAATGTTTTAACTTGATTTTTTTTTTTTTTTTTTTTTTAAAATCTGGCTTACATGTAATCAGTTGCATATATTCAAGAATAACTTTGAAGATATTTGAGTGTCTCAATTTTTTTGCTTTGTTTGCATATAATAATCTTACTGCATAAATTTCAAATATTGAATGAATGAATTTGCAAGGATTTTTCGTTAAAAAAGTAAAAAGTAGCAATTTTTTATCAAAAAGTAAATTCTTTCCTCCTGAAATCTGCTTTTTCTCAGGAATAATATTTGGTATGGTAACAAGAAATCCATTATTTTAACATGATCTTTATGCAACCTGTTTTCGGAATTTGAAAAAGGTTTAAGGCTGTTTTAAGGTCGTAGGTGATTGCTATAATTACTAATACATAGGTAAACTTCAATAATTTTACCGACATTTTTTACAACATTGCACATATGCAAGGTTCATCCTTAACTTTAAAAATAACTTAACGAAATTGAGGAAACCCAAATTCCAAGTAACTAGCAGAAACAGTAGGAGAACAAAACAATATTACCCACCTGGCTTGCATTTTTGTTTTTAGCAAAGAAAATCTGTAAAATGTACTGAATTTTTTCTTTTAACACCCTATAACTCACAACTGAATGAATCAAACAAAAAACTGCAAATGAAATGTCACCTTCCTAACGAGCATAAATCTGAGTTTGTTTGTTCGATACTTTACGAGATATCGATCACTACCGTCATCTCTCAAAATAATGGGTATCTTTTTCCCCACTGTAATATAATTCATCCACATTGATTGCTCTAAAAGCTAGAAATTGCTGAGTATATTTCATGTTCTAAAATTAGGAGTAAAATGGCTTGTATCATGGAATGATTTTTATATAAAATTAGAAAACTTTTGTTGCTTTCATTTCTGTATATATTTTTTAATGATTTCATAGTATTTTACAAACCTTTCAAGTAATTGTCAATTTGATTATAGAGAAATAGTGGAAACTCTATCTTTAATATTGAAACCATGGAAAATAAACTTTGCCTTTGTAAAATGGAAATGCTCTTTTACTAAACTGCTTTGTATACATAAATATTGAATTTTGAATGAAATATTTTCCTGTCATCAGTTATTTGTCAAACAATAAATTTTTGATCTGCTAAATGTCTTGATATAAATAAATTGTTGACAGCTATGTTAAAATATAGGAATATAAAAATACACAATTATTTTTTTATGCCTCAAATTTTACAGAATTTTAAAAATAAATATATTTTTGAGTTACAATCATTTGAGAATTTTAAACATTAAAAATGCATTTTATATGAAATTTTTGAAATTAGAAGATGCAGTTAGCTTATAAAGAACTAATGTTTTGCTATGACACAGAATATTTTATATTGTTATTCAATCATGCAAAATAGAATTTTGATTCAAATAGTGAATTAAATTGTGACCTTTTACATTATATGTCAAAGTATATGATAAAATTCAAACTATTTAAAGATGACAGAAATTGACAAACTAATGATGCCTTTCAATGCTAGTAACGATTTGCTAACTCAGATTAAATAGCATTACAATAATTTCATAAGGATATTTTCAATGGCAAGGAAAACATTTTGTTTCTAGTAGAAAATTTTTGCTAAATTCTTAAACAAGTCCCAAAGTATTGTGATAATCCTTATTTCATTTACTTCATTTTATAAAATATATACAAAATTTTATTCTTAAATTAATGCTTTTATAAAAAATATTGTTATTTAACATGTTTTGAAGAAAGGTAAAAAAATGAGAGTACTTATTCATGAAATATGCTGTTTATACAGTATGCATAAATTATGTATATGAAACACAAATACACATATATGTATATGTGTCACTCTTTTATTTCTGAAAATGGATTTCTATCTTTTGAAAACCTTATGAATAAAATAGTCTTTAAGAGGTAAAATTGTAAATTTCTGCATACTTATCTTTAAAATCAAAGTTTGAAATTATAAGATTTTCATCCGAATGATTAGAAATAATTTTCTAGAAATACATGACAATATCTGTCTTGCCAAATTTCAGGTCTTATGGCTTGATATTTATTGGTCATCTTCAATGAGCAACTTGGGTGTGTTAATGTGATTAAATTGTCTGTAACATCCTTCAAAATTTTGACATATTGTTGTTTTTTTTTAGTTAAAAGCTAAGATATGTGTTGGAAGGAAAACTAATCTATGGTTACTTGATCATGTAGACTTTTGGATGAATAATTAACTTTTTAGTAATACCCTCATTTTCAGAAAAAAATATTTTTGAAAGTCAATTTTTTTATTGCTTGAAAATTTGTCTTGAATTAAAAAATTTGCTGAGCTTGGAACAATATATTAAATCAATACCATGTTTTCCTTTTTTTCCTATATTTTCTCCTTTCCATCTTGGTCAGGCTGTAATAAAATTTATATATATGTAGCATGTCTCTCCTTACATCCAATGAGCGCCCTCTACTGCTTTACAGAGGAACTCTTCAGTAAGGACCAAAACGTTATGAACTTGGCAGCTAATGTTCCACTTCTCCTAATTTCATTGTGTATAATTTGTTTTATGGGTAATTTAATAAAAATATTTCTAACCTGAACCTTTTGACCCTTCATTTCTACAATATTTTGCTAGCCACACAAATATATTTTTTAAAGTTTGAAATAAAATAATTTTAATACTTTCACAAATTTTGAGGTCACTTGTTGTTGCTATGTAACAGTTTACTGGATTTGAATTTCATGCTTATTAGAAACAAGTTTAAATTGTTTTGGGTGTATCAAAAATTATTATTTAGTTATAAAGCAATTCCCATAATGAATGCTTAAGCGTATCATTAATTGCTCTTTTACTTATATATTATTTCAAATTTGTTTTATAATTCTGTTGACATAGAATTTATGAAATTTAATTGTCATATTAATGAATAAAATTAAATGTAGACAAATTAGCTTTTATTCTATAAAAGTAAATATATTCATTATTAAACAATTATGTTATTTTTCTTGAAAAATGTTAGTATCATTTATATAAAAAAAAAAACATTTATAAAAAATCTTATGTTGTTCTATTTTGAATTTTAATCCAACTAAAAAGTTCTGTACATTCCCATCTATAGTTGTTGAATTTCTAAATTTTATTTATTTTCATTATAAATTTTGATTTTTGTCAAAACATATAGAATTTAATAAATTTTATTCATAATGAAACTAATATGACTTCACATTTTATACAGATTATGTATTTATAGTTAGATAAATTTTTAATGGTCTATCTAAATGATATCTAAAAACAAATTTGTGATTTTTCTGTGCCATTCATTTTTATTGTTGAAATTACGAAAATGAAACTTGTAGTTTGGTATTTTTTAGGTTTAAAATCCTTAACAATTGCATTTATTTTGTGATAAATATTTTACTAAAATTGATGTTCTATTAAAATAGGAGTCTCTTTATTTGTATCGATTATTTTCTATCAAAATATTGTCTATGAGAAAAAACTTTTTGATGAAATGTTTATGAAATTTTATATGCTTAAAGTAATTTTTTTAAAAAAATTCTCAATTATTTTTATATATCTTGTTAATGATTTTGATGTATATGAGGTTCTCACTCTTGCTAAAAGAATTTGATAAAAATGCTTAGTTTTGTGATGTCTTGGAAAATATTTTTATGGAATTCAATTCTTTCATTTAATTTCATTATTTTGTGCTAAAAGTATAACTTAATAATTTTTCGTTCGTTCATAATTCAGATGTGCTAAGATTTATTTAAAATTGTGTAATTGGTTGTCAAAAGGCTCCCTGAAGAAAACTTGTGATGTTAATTTTATAATGTCACAATTAAAATATTATAGCCTGTAAAAGGAAATAAAAAGATTTTAAAATATATGTATTTATCAAATAATATATGTTTGCACAATTATAAATAGCATCTAACTATAAAGAATATGTATTGAACTTTTATCTTAAATATTTTGTTTTGAGAGTGAGAACTTAATTTTAAATTGTATGCTTATTTTATATATTTAAATATTGTTCTTTCTAATAAAGTAATTTTTTAAACTGAAAATAAAACATAATAATTTTTCAATATCTACTGGTATTCAATTATTTATCTTCTATTTAAGCACCTATTTTAATGAATGCTACAAGTTTCCGAATTTCTTATTATTAAGATTTATTATAAAATTGTGTATGCACTAATGGTAAAAGTATGAATTAATGTTTAAATTTGTTTTTACTTCATATAAAATGATACGGATTAGTTTTTGACATTGCCTTGTTTAATTAGATTTATTTAATTTCTGTAAAGTTATTTACAAATTATTGACCATTCTATATTTCTCCAATTCAATTTGGATTAATGAAACAAAAAGCAATTTTTTCTGTAAGCTTTCTTTAATCTAGGAAATTTTTTTAACTTTAATTAATAACATGAATCTAGAGCCTTGATTACCAGTCAGGTGTATTTTTGGTATCAAATATTTGTTTTGCTATTGAAGTGAAATGACAGAAAGGCTTTTTGTACCAAGGCTATATTACTGTCTCTATTAAATTGCTTTTGCTTTGTAATATAATAAGTAATATAAAAAATTTAAAAACAAATTTGCATAGAGTATTTCACATGAAAGTAGTTATATTAAATGTTACAAAATGGAAGTGAAGCAAATTCTTTTTATTTTGAACATGGCGTATGAATATATATATACTTAGCAAAATGTACAAAGTTATCACAAGAGTTTCATGTAACTTTGTTTGGAATACAATGATTACCTTTGAATATCTCCCAGGTCCTCTTTTTAAAGGAAAAAAAATTTTTTTGCTTTGATTAACTCATGTTACATTCATCTGTATTTAAATGTCTTATTGTTTTCTTAATAAAATAATTAATTAGAAAGCATAAATTAATAAGTTACATTACTTAAGCATTTTAATAGTATAACACAAATGATACATTTCCAAGAATAGTAAATTATCTTGTTATCTAATTGAACATTTTCATTATATTTAGTATTGCAAATCAGAATTTTTGCCAAGAGACTGAAGCTCTTGATTTGGGCTTTATAAAACATCCAGAATAGCAGATAAAAATAATACATACCTCATTACATATTTTGCTAAAAAAATTTCATGTCAGGACTTTCATGTTGTTTTTTTTTAATTATTAAATATATATATATATATATAAGTTGGCAAAATCAGTATATTTGCAATTCCTAAGTTGCTTACATATGTTTAAATATTCTCAATAGAAGATAAATTTACGTAACAGATTTCTCTGTTATGTAGGTAAGTAATTAGGGTTTGGGAATAAAGAAATGTAGTTTAGCTAGGATATGTGCTCAAAAACCAAGTCTTATAAATTATTGTGAGACATATTTTAAATATAAAATGAATTTATGTGAATAATCCCTAGGTTGTTTAGAAGGAGGAAAACTAATTTCAATATAAGAGAAGTTATAAAGCATTTAAAAACTAAACTCTTTTTAGATTATAAAGTAAATTAAAAGGACTAAGCATCATCTGTGGGGCTTTTAAATTTTGAAGGCTAAAACACATTTTAGCTTAAAGCTTGTTTTTGACCATTCAAACACTGACATTTTAGAAAACATTTTTTAGCAGATATGTTAAAGCTCATGTTAAACTTAAAAAATTTCAATTGTTTTAATATTTTATATCTAAAGAATTAGGGAGGGGGGATACCATTAAAAAAATTATAGTTTTCCCATGCTTCCTTAAGTATCTACCTGGGGTATATTAATATCTGTCTATAATATATCAATACATAAATAAAATTCTTAGTTAGTTAGCCCGTCGAAATTTTGTCCGAGGTTAAAGTGAGAACATCTGCATAAAATGGAATAAATCTTATATCAGAATGCAGGTCTTTGATTAACTTAACGTATAAACTGTTTCATTTTGAAATTCAAGCTACACCGTTTGTTATTAATTTAAATGGCATTTAATTGTGATTTAAATTCATTGTAAATTTGTTAATGCCATGATGTAAATCATTTAAACGGTTTGACATTCTGGAACTCTGCCCGCTTGAAGAAATGAGGTGTGAAGCTCTTTCCCTATTAAAATTGTCATTGATGCTCTACAGCTGTAAGTAAAGAAAAGCAACATCGAATCCTCTTTTTTATTTTGATTGTTTAAAAATAACGATATTTACTATCTTTTTTCCCTCTTTGCGAAAGAGCATAGTTTTTGTTCACTGCTGCGGTCAGTGTGTAGGTCAACGATCGTAAATGCATTGGAACGCAGAAGATAAAAATCCTGAGGCCAATATTTTTTTTCAAAAGTTCGTATCTCATGCGATTTGTTTTTGCTCCTCAATTCGTGTTTTAAACAGCGTTTGAAACAAAGCTTAAGGAGTAATAAATATGCTGTATAGATTTTTTCATTTTTCCAAATCGCTATATTTTTCTGGCACGTTTTTCCAATTTGTAGTATACTACGTCGCATGGGCTTAACACCAGTGTAGACGCAGTCACTGATGTTGCTGTGTTAAAGACAATATACGAAACTTGTGCTTGGATCGCAGATTCCTTTTCGTAAGGCGTTTGGAAATGGTTTGGTAGAAGAGCTGGCTTCCCTACCTCTCTCCGTGTATCGTGGAACGAGTCATTACGGGATCCACGAGCGTAGTATCCTTCGATCCTGTCGTCTCGTCTATTTTCTGGTTGCCTCAGACTCGGTACGCTACACGTGGATATTATCTTGTGTCCCCACTCTGAAAGGCCGACTTGTGGTGAGGAATATGGCTTGTCGACTTGGAGAGGAGTTACCATTGGGTGCCGCCAATGGCAACTTATATGGCGCGGCACCCAGTTGACCGCATTACATTTGAATTTCACACCTTGTAGTATCCAGACATTAAAAATAAAAATAATAAGGAGAGACTAAGTACTTCAATGGTTTTGAGGAAGATTTTAACTAAAGAAAATAAAGAATAAGTATGTGTGAAAAGAAAATTTTAGAAAAATTACTTTGAAATTTTATAGTAGAAAATAGCAAAATCCACTAAAAATTGTGAAAATGTTTAAAAAGAAAGGAAGAATATATTTAGAATCGGAAATTTATTTACTTTTTCTTTAACTGAAAACAGTTCATTAATAACTTTTGATCTTATTCATTAAACATCGTGTCGCATTGCAAACATGACAGTCTTTTCTTGTGTTTATCCTAACATACTCACTCATAAAATGTTCAAAATCAATAAACTAACTTCAGAATATCACTCTGCTTCGAAATAATTAAATTTGATTAATATTATTATTACTTGCATCGAAAACATACCCTTTCAGAGGAGGATGCAAAATTAAACTTACAAATAATTAAATTATTTTCTCTCTTTCCAGTTAAAATGATCAATAATAGAAAATATAAATAATTAATATGTATTCTTCATAAATTGATAAATTGTTAAATATGCATTTTTTAATAGCAATGTTCTGTAAGATCTCTTAAGAATAAATTTTAGTATTTAAAATTTAGTTCAATTCCTGATATGAAAGTTATGTTATTACTAAACGATTGTATATATATATATATATATATATTATCCAATTCACATTGGTTGATTATATAGAGATGAACAATTTTCATTTGATAAAGGCTCTAGAGCATCTATAATTTTATTTATAACGAGAAATTTCTACTTATTTTTACTTTATTTACATTCTTAAGGTCTTAGTAATTTGCAAAATGCAGACATTTAAAAATATGAAATAAATATAGCCGATAATATTAAATGTGATTTTTGCATTTAATTATAAACAATGTAATAAAAAAAAAACTACTTTTGATCAAATAAATATCTCTTTTAAAATGATTTGAATCGCACATTCCATACCATTACAATAAATAAAAGTACTTTGTAAAGGATGGTATCCAAATTATAAAACTAAAGACGAATAATTTTCAAAACGTAGAATTTCTCATTTCCAATCTAAAACATTTTTCTTAAAAATAATTGGTTTCCAAATATGCATTTATGATTTAATTATAATTTAAAATATTTAACGTCTTAAATAAGAAGTACATGTTTTTTCTTAAAGAAATAACATTTTGTTACTAAGAAAACAAGGCTTTTATTGAATTTACTTTCTTATGTAAAAACTTATTGTTAGCAAAATCTGTCTTCAATACTCATGCATAGAAGTTAAATGTATGGATACATGCTAAATCACTTGGACTAAGTCCTTCTATAGACATCTACGCTCTATGTAGGCTGGATTCCTACATAGAGCGTAGATGTCTATGGTGGTTTGGAACCCAATTTGAATTGTATATGCATCCGTTTGAATCTCGTTAAATTATAGTTCTAGACCAAATAAATTTTAGCTCTGAAAAGAGACTTTAAGTAACAATCAATATCAGACTCATTTGCATTAGATTCAATGTACAAAAAATGAATGGCAAACAAACTTAACTAGAGAGAGAGATATGACTCGTAATAATTTTTAGACTCAGTAAAATTTGGTCTCAAATGAAAATGATAAAGCTGTGACTTTTTAATTGATTTATTGTATGGTATCAATTTCACGATATAGATAAGCTTAATAGTTTGTATTTATACATTGATACATTATACATAAAATTAAATGAGTACATTTATAAGAATTACACAAAAATGTGTAGAAAATGGTAAAAATATTAAATGCTCATGATTTTTTTTTATCATTTATAGTAAAGTTCTCATTTTGCTCAAAAACGTAAAATTATTTTTAAATCAGAACTAATACAAAAAAGTCTCTATTTCGCAACAACATTATCATTTATTTTCTCAAGTTTATTTTTATATTTCATCAAATAAAAAAAAATTCTTATTTATTTAATTAAAACACATTTACGCTCATGAAATCATTTAAACCAATGTTCATTGAACAATGAATTTTCTCGTGCATACGATGTTAATTTGAATGAACCTAAGTGAGAAGAAAAACAATATCTTTTGACACCAACTATCACATGATCAAGGTCACGTGACACTTTTTTTTTTTTATTTGGAGTCGTATATTGGCTAAAGAAGAGGACTAGGAAATATTAACCAGAAACGGAAATGTTAATTGGGCATTGTTAATCGCTTAGACGTTGAACTTCTAGACATTTTTAAGAAATGTGATCAACTAATTCGTAGATTGTTTTTTATTCTTGTAATGATAATTACAATATTTTACAAATTCATTGTAGCTAATATTTAATTATTTAAAGTTTTTCTTCTTAATCAATAATACTTTCTGGCCCATTTTCTAATCACTACAATCCTATCACTTTGATACCACCATCTGCATCATATTAATTTGGAGTGAGTATGATATGTTGTTTCGACTTTAGTTTCTATGACATATTTTACTTATATAAAGTAAAAACTGTTGCATGTTTCATTGAGGGATATAGTTTTTCTTCGCCATAACATTCGTTTATGTGATTTCATGATTTCACCACGACATGCGGCTGGAAACGACCGATCCACTTGCAATGAATCTGATCTTCGATTCAATGTTGGAGATTTATTCCTATATTTAGGTGTACAATGACATCCTGTACAATGAAGATCACAAAGTGGCACTGTCATATAATTACCGAATGAGGCGCTTGTTATCCACGCCCCATTTAAGGGAAATTACAACAACAAACAAAATTTTAAAAATAAATTCTAACAACAAAACAGAAGAAGAGGTGAAATAAAGATTGGAGAAATTACATGATATAAAGTATTTATATCTCATTTTAAATTTGAAACCTTCAAAAAACAGTACTTGATGTTAGCATTTTTTTTCTATAAAAGGCAACTAATCTATCGGCCGAGCTGGTAATTGAATGATTAACTTCGGTTTTCGATTCAATAATTCATGGATTTGATTCGATTTTAAGGGCAAAATAAAATTCACAGATAAACAAATTAAAATGTTTTTAAATTTATGTTTTCCTTAACGTGAAATGATTTTACTTTACATTATCACTCATTATCACTTTGCATTAGAAACAATTTTAATGACAAGTTTTTAAATGTTAATATATATATTTTTTGAATTTTCACTTTTTATTTTTTTATCGTTTTTTTCAACTTTTTAATCAATAAAAACCAAATATATAAATAAATGAATCATAAAAATACTACTCTTATCGAAATAGCTTACATTTTATTTAAGCTGTTTCAACAGATATTTTTATGATACATTTATTGAAAAAGAAATATGAAATCTTACATTATGTTTTTTTAAATATAAATAAATGAATTTAACATTAATATTCAACATTAGGATTATTAGTAATTATAAGTTTTACAAGTATTTCATCTTTAAAACAATAAATATGCAAGTTAAGAAATTCTTAAAAAGTTTTAACATTTTTTAAAAGTTTATTATTTTTCAAAGTTTATTTTCATTAATTTTAAGCAAATTTACTTTTAATGAGGGTTATACACAGACACGATGTAAAAGCTAAGCACAAAATATTATTCTCCGCGTCATTTATTTTTAAATTAATATTTAACATGTATAAGTAAAAACTTGGCTATTTTAATGACATACAAAAACAGACTTGGAAATGAGCACAAAAAATGAGACCAAACATTCATTTTTATTTTCGCTGAAGACGTAAAATACAAACATGATACAAATACGTTATTGTTTAAAAAGTGTAGCAATAAATTATTAACATAGCTTGCAGTCATCGTTAAAATTATAATGAAAAAAATAAGTTTTGCAAACTAAGCAAAATATGATTTAAAAAAAAAAACTGCAGAAAATAGTTATTACAGAACTTAATTTTTCAAAATTTATTTATTTGAGTTTCTTTTTGAATGAGAATAATTTAAAAAGGAGTTCTTTTCATTAAATGTATTATTTATTTGTAAATAGCTTTATTGTTATTTGAATTTATTTAATGGTTATATTCTTACTTGAAAAGATGAAAGTATGAGGAATTTCAGTTTTATTATCATATAATTTGGAAAATAAAATTTCCATGTAATCCAACGCGAAAAATCTCAATTATATCTTTTCACTCTCATCTTATTATTTCTCTTCTAATATATTTGATAAATACAAATACAGTGTACATTATTTATTTTGTTTTATGGAACATTGATTTTGTCAATTTTGTTGTAAAAAAATGAATGAATGGAGATATATTTTTTTATTATGCAAACTCGTACGAAGTTTAAAAATTCTTTCATACCTTTACAATATATCATTAATTGTTTACCATGAAAATATATTAATTAAATAATTTTTTAATATTAATTTCTAGAATACTTTAGAGGAAAAAATTGTTATTAATAAATAACAAAAAAGGAAACAGAACACAATACTATAAAAATCAAAATAAGTTATCTTTTGTTTTTTTCTCTCCTATTTTTTATCTGAAAAAAAATTCTTAAAATATTTTAAAGGTATGTCAAAAGATCGACTACGAATTCAATTAAACTTTCCACAGTTAAAATTGCTGCACAATTTATCGCTATATATATTATTAAAAACAGGTGGACTGACTTCTGAATTTAACTTTCTAATGAATGCATATTAACCATAAATGAGAAAATTTCACTGGACGAGGAAAAAAATCTGATTTCAGAAAAATCAACGATTCGGACTACTATTAAATTTTCCGCAGCTAAAACATCTGCAATTTTCCATAATAAATATTATTAGAAAAACAGATGGACAAACTTCTGAATTTAACTTTGTAATGAATGTATATTGACCATAAATGTGAAAATTGAAATGAAAGAGGAAAAGAAATCAAATATCAGAAAAAAATGATTGAATGAAAAAGAGAAGACAGTGAGTATTAAAAACCACATAAAGAAACAATTATTTTAATAGTTTCATTTCCTTAACAAGTGCAAAAGTAAAATGCTTTGATAAAAAAGTAAAAATATTGGCGCGATATTTTGCAATAAGTTTTGATGTAATTAGTTTTAGTATTAAGCAGAATCCCTAGTACGAAACGTTACACACACTGACCACCATAGCATTATGCAAATTCATCTTCACTGCAGCGTAAATTTATCTTTGGAGTTGTCCAAATTCATCTTTGGAGCATTAGACAAATTAATCTTAATGGCACAGCTCGCGGAAACACAAATTCATCTTCTTGACAACAGAAATTCATCTTCACAGTTAATTTCATGACTTTTTTGCTTCTCTGGAATGATCATGATTTATAACTAACACTGATTTATTTGTTGCTGATGATGAATTATAAATAATGCTTATTTATATGAGAATATGGTTGAGATTTTAAATAATGCGTATTTATATGCGAATGGCTAAAATTTATAAATAATGCTTATTTATAATCGAATGGTTAAGATTTATAAATAATTTATATGCGAATGGTTAAGATTTATAAATAAAGCTTGTTTATTATAGTTAAAATTATAGATTGAAACTAATACTATAACCCCATTTGTAACATAGAATGAATTTTAGTAAAAATCTTTGCAATAAGCCATTTGCTTAAATTTCCATAATTAGTTATCATAAAAGCTATTAAAGAGTAAAATATTGTAAATTATTAAGTTCTACATCATTATTAATCACTGGAGAATAATTATTGTTATTTTTGTAGAGTATTATTTTGTGTCATGTTTAATTGAATTGCACCTTCCTTTCTGAAATTTAATTAGAAGTGATGATTAGAGTGAAATTAATTAGACTTGAGTGAATAAAACAAAAAGAAATGTTGGTTAATTTATATATACAAATATTTCATTATGTCTAAAAATCTTTCAAAAGGGATATAAACATACATTACTTAGTATAAGCAACTAATTTAAATTGAAGTAAAATATTGAATTAATTTTTACAACTATACATCAATCAAAAGTTTTAAACTATATTTTAAGAAACTAAATTGTTCAATTATAAAAAAATTTTTAAAATTTCATTATTAAATGTCAAACAATTATTAAGAATAAAAAATTAAAAGAAAGAAAAATGAATAAAATTATAGTAGATTTATTTTGCGTATGAAAAATGAATGGATTAGCACCACACATTTAATAGATTCCTTAATTATTATAGTGCTTTATTTTAATTGAAATTTTAACAAATTCACTATTGTTTTTTTAAATAAATAAAGGATAAATTATTCCTATTTTTTTTACTGCTTAATTCTGAGCTCTTCAACCGACAGCCAGACCAAGGGAAAAAATATAACTTTATTTTTCTCTTGTAGATATATTTAGTATAAAATAATCAATGTTAATTATAATTGCTTGTAATCATTTTCCCAAAGGGAAAAAAATTGTATAAGGAAAAAAATGGAATTTTTAGTAAGTTTATTGTTGCTAGTATGAAGAAAATCGGATTTTAGAATTTAAAACTATGGGGGAAAATTGACGGATGGATGCAAAATATTTTTATTATTGTTTGCAAAATAATTCAAAATTGACCGATATATAGCTCTTCCACATCAAAATGAGGCAATTTATGTAAATCAAGCAAATACAATCAGACAGTAACATGAGACATGCATTTTATTCTAAAGTGAAAGATATTCAAGTTTATCTTCAGCAAAAGGTATGAAACTAGCAAGGGCATCAATAAATCTGTTATAGCTGAGTTCAGCATGTGAACATTGATTCAACTGATGACCCTTCGAATGGCATTCGTCATTCCTACTAAAATGGCTGGAGTAACAGTACATACGAGAATTTAGGCACCCCACAACAGAAGATTTGCTGGTGTTAATCAAGTGTGCCTATCATGAGGATCTTATCAACATACATATTCAGCTTACTACTTGGTTTTCTGTGAAAGTTTAGAGGAGGAACGTCTTGACGGGGTTGTGTAAAGAGAGTGCGAGGCACCCAAGTGAAGGTGAAACCAGATTTTTGCCATAGCGCAAGCATACGTGATCTGGACTATGCGTAAGATACTATTTTTCAGTGGAACAACTTTTACATTCAAATAGAGGATGCGTTTTTTCCCCCTTTTCTTTTTTTTTTTAAAGTTGAGAATGAAAGGAAGGACGAGATTAAACCATACCAAACAATCACTTGATGAGTATAGTGGCTTGATTGTGTTCAGGAGTATTGAATGCTGTCCAGATACGACTATTTTATATATTGACGCCATGCCGGCCGATGGCTGCATGGTTAGCTTCCTTACTCCTAGGCTGTTTTGTTTCGGGTTCTGAACCCGGTTTGGGCATGGACGTTTCCTTTTTTTCTCTGCTTCCTTGTCCGTTCTTCTAAGATGATATACCACCCTATAAACAGTTTGTGATGGTGTTACGTGGGTAATGCTACTCGCCTTTGTGACTTGGTTCACAGGTGCCCGCCAGGTAGAGTAGTAGTTTGCGTCCTTATCATGGTGAAGAATTGTCACCCAGTATCCACAGTTGAAAATAAAAATACAATATATTTGAATAAGGTATAAATTCTGCGAATAAGTAGTGAAATTTGGTTTTTAATTATAAGGTTTTTCATCATCTTCGACAGCACTGCAGCTTGTTACATTCCAGGGCTGTCTCACTGATTAATTTAAAATTATCTCTAATCCATGCAAAGCTCCTCCATCAATTCTCTCTTATTATGTTCTCATATTCTTTTCTCCAATCATTGGGTTAGGGTTATTCTTCGTCGTTTTCCCTCCAAAACTGAAAGGAGGATTCTGCGCCCTTTTCCTTTCTTCTAAGATAATACCCCACCTTATAAACGGCTTGTGAATTTGTGACGTGGGTAATGCTACTTACCTCCATGACTTGGTTCAGAGAGGCCCATTGGGTAACGCTAAATGAGTTGCAGTTTCTGGCCTTGTTGTGGAGAAGTTTTAGCCACCTAGTGCCCGCCGGTTGAAAAAAGAATATATTGACATCATTAAGCAATTGAAACAGAGTTTATTCACAAGACACATAGATACCTTTATATGCTCTGACATATTTCCAAGTACTTAGCACAGAGTTGGGTTCTACCAGTTAGGTGGAAGCTACTGGATGATATCGTGATTAATAATTTAGAAACAGAAACCAAGCAGAATACCCTAATACTTGATCAGCGACCACCAGAGGAATCATTTCATGTGGAGGATACTGCAACCACGACCTATTTAATGTATTTCAGTCTCGCCTTTTGTGAATAGGACAGGTCTTCAGTTATGTCGGGTTGCTAACTCACTACTTTTCCATAAAGATAACAACGGCCTTACCAACAAGAAAAACACGGCTTTCTCAGGAAATAGTAAGTTATTTTCCATTTGTACAAACCTCCATAACTAGGGAAGCACCTGCATCTTGTACAGATGTAGATTGAAAATTCCATAGAGAAACGCAGCTCAATTGTTGTTTTTGGTACCAAATCTTCCATATATTTTGCATTCCAGGGATGCCATATAGTCTTAATTATGAGGGTCTGCCAGTTCATGGGCGATGCTGTAAAAAAATTTACACATCTCGTACTAAATTCAGTGTTTCATTCAGTGGAGAAGGAGTTTTATTCATCTCAATCTCAATTTTTTTCCCCTTGGGGATCTATGAAACGCAATAACCGAGGATTCATCAATCACCTCTAATGTTCAATATTGTGACGATTGCACGATGCTGGTATCGTATGAGGAATACTTCTCAAAATTGATGTGTCATAGCTGATGTATATAAACCGTATCTGCACAAAACACGTATGTCAACGCCATCTATCGGTTATTTTTTAAACTATTTTGTTTTATTTTTAATCTATAATAATAAAAGCAAGTGTAATGTGTCTGTCCATTTGTCTGACCGAGCTCTCCAGCCAAATCTATCGCACGCAGGG
>JAPDSC010089853.1:82375-92621 GCA_026290005.1 Latrodectus geometricus | reverse complement strand
TAAAAAAATTATTTATAAAACTTCTTCTCGAGATCGCTGCTCGCCGATAGCTGATTCCGGGGTTGTACCAGCTCCTTTTGAGAAACAATTCTGGCGACCATCTTTTGGAAAATTTTCCGTTTAAAATATTTCCGTTTAAAATAAGACAGTCTACATGTCCTACACTACTATTCCTGCGCTATTCACTTATCTGCATTTTCTAAATGCACGGGCAATGCCGGGCGGGTACAGCTAGTGGTAAATAATTGCAAATGCCTTTCGATGATATTTTTGTTCACTGCGCTGTATTGTTAGTAATAAAGTGGTATTCAGCGAAAAGAAATATTTTACGATAGCATTTATTTTACTTCTTTCATGTATTTTTTGCATCATAAGAATTTAGAATAAGGTTTTTTTTAAACATATTAGATTATTATGAATGTATTTTTATTTTGCTTTCAATCTTTTAAAATCATATGAATGATTGGTTTAAATGTAGAAATATATATACAAAAACCATTACATCTTCAAAAAAAGCAAAACTTTTTTAAACATTTAACTACTTTATGTTAAAAGACACAATTTATTTTACTTTATATTAATTTCCATAATAACCTCTATTTCCTTGAAAATAATCTTATTTTAAAAAAATAAAATATTTTTCGTTAATTACAGATTGTGAACAAGAACATAGAAGGAAATTTTACTAAATTTTTCTGCTAAGGAAACTAAATTGAATTCTAAGTGCTTCCGAAAAATTAAATTCTCTAAAGCAAAAATTTTTTGAAAAAAAAGATAACTTTCAATACTAAATTTGTTTAGTTGTTCTGCAATTGTAATGAAAAATAAAAACAATTTTCAAATTCATTTACTTAATTAGAAATAGTTTCCAATAGAAAACATGTTTATGGATCATGCATTTACGAATACAACTTAATGAACTGAATTTCAAAATTGAGAATTACTTATTTAAAAATTGTTCCATTGAACAAAATTTAATATTTGGATAAAATGTAATTGAAACCTTATCTAAATTATTGAAAGATATAACATTTTTCGGTTAAAATTTTATGCAACTTATATTTTACATATCAGATTACGTATATTTATCGGCATATTCATGAAAGAATGCAACATCGTTCAAAATATAATACTTACAGTGGGTCACGGTGGCCAGGTTGATTAGGGCCTCGTTTTCGTTGCTGGAAGGTGGTGAGTTCGAATCCCGGCTTAACCGAAATCTAGTCGTCTCCACTATTGGCAACTAGGGGGCGTAAAATATGTTGTTACGTCCAAATTAATACCTCTGGGGATGTTTGGAGCCATGCTTTGTGTTTTCTCTGGCTTCTAACCCCTAATTGGAATATCCAGATGGTGCTGCCATCTATGAGCCAATAATGTTAGTTCCACCTTTGTAGGGGGTGCTCTGTTCAAAAACGTAAGGCGCTCTGTCTGACTTCATTCGCCCAGTCCCTAACGAGCGGGCTTGGTTTCGTTTGCTCAGTGCGTCATGTGTAACAACGTAATTCTTATATATATTGTTGCATTATTAATGAATATTCATAAAAGTTACTGAATTGTTATTGTGTGTGGATAAAATAATTCGAAGAATATTTCGAGGTAGTTGGTTGGTTTATATTTAAAAATAATGATGGGTAAAAAGAAATTCTATAAAAATGTTTAGTTTCTAAAATAAATTTTTACTATTCTTATTGTATTAAAAATAAAGCAAATTGTTTTAAACTGAATGAAGCTTAAGAAAATTTTCCTTTTTTCTTTCTTCAAGCATTTAACATTCATTACTCTATTAAAAAAAAAAAAAAAAAAAAAAAAAAACTGCATTCTCATTTCTAGCGAAATTTCATCCAACGCTTCTCGGCTATTATTAATGTTCAGCATGTAGCATTGAAATCATTATATTGATCTCCAGTATTTAGGTTTGTAAGCTTGTGACTAAGTATAAGAAAAAGATTCAGATATGATGAAAGAAGAAATAATGAAATTCGTCGAATGCATTTCAATAGAATAACTATTATAATTACCATATTTCAATAATAAAAAGCTAATGGTTATGGTTTGGTTCTTTCTTATTCGCCAGTTTACAAAAATGGCGAATAAAAAAAATGCCAGTTTCACAAATAGTCTATAAATTAGATGCACATTAATTTAAATATGCAAAAAAAGAAAATTTAACACATTTTTCTGCATGTCTATATTTACATTTGCATTTTAATGGAATTTATTAAACTTTTATATAGGTATTTCACGCTTTAAAATTTTCGGATCGCAGCATTATATTAAAAAATAGTTAATGTTAACAACATTTTTACGATTTCATTCAATTTAATATTTTTTTAAAATTGAATTGTAAAGATATTAACTTTTTTTATAAATTGTATTTAGTTAAATATATTTGTGAATTTTTAACTATAGAAGTTTTTCTGAAGGAGTTGTCAAGCATTTTGATGTTTTTTATAAATAAAATAGAGATTTGATGATAGATACAGAGTGTAGTCTCATTTAGATTAAAACAGGAAGAGCTATTATTTCCCATTTTATTTATTTTCTTGTATGTTAATGGAAAACTGTGTAAAAGAAAATTTAAATGAAAAATGTTTTGTTAAGGAATTTATTATTTAATAAATAAATATTTATTTGTTCCATTGTTTAGTTTTTAATGTCAAATTGAAAAGCCGACAAATATTTTATAATTTCTTTTCTGAGAAAAAGACGCAATTTTGGAAAGGAATTTTAATTAATATTACATTTATTATTTTGTTTATTTTAAAATAATTATATTATTTGTTATTATTATGTTAATTTAATTTAATATTTTGTGTTAATTATAATAATTTATTATTTTGTTTATTTTAAAACAATAAAGACAGCTTAGCAGAATTTCCAATAAATACTTTAATTAATTTGAACAATTAATTAATTCTTTTTAAAAATATATTTTGTCATGAAAATATTACAAATGTTTTAAAATATATATATATATATATATATATATATATATATATATATCCTAATAGAAGGATAGAAGGTTGGCTCTCCTTGAAAAGGAAGGTCGAACGATATCTATCCATACCATTGTTAAGTAACAAGCAATGCGATATTTAACAATATGATGTTGTGTTTTTGCTTTCACATATATTGGGGTGCGTACTTGGGAGTTTTCTGAGTTTCCACTATTGCGACATATAAATATGACTCATTCCTTATGAAGTTCTACCGGAAGACAATAAAACACGATGGATCTGCAAAACCTTACAACAGCATTCGGCTGTTAAGGTGCTTTTTCTGATAGATGGATCTGTCGAGAGCAGAAAAGCAATACTCAATTCTTGTTCAAGAATAGTTACGCTCAAATTTTAGTTATTTCATTTCAACGAGCATTTTCTCAGATAAATTTGATGGTCTCCATTTATAATTTACTTAAAATATAAAATTGCTAGAAAGTATAATTTTAAACAAATTATGGAGTTATACCAATCACTAACTCGTTTATTCTAATCTCTTTGAATTTTACTTGCTGCATCTTTTATTTCTTTTACTAGCTATTTCTGACCAATGACCATACTGATCTGGTTGGTAAAAAAATAATTCTCATAATCGGAAACTGTGAGTTCTATACGAACGCAGTCAAATACCTTTAATTGTTGCAATGTCCTTCAATTGAAACGATACCTCTGGCAGGCCATGTCCAGGGCCCTTTGCTTCTAAATTACGATGAATCACCTTCTTTCGGGGATGATGGCTAATCCACTGCATTTTCCACTTTTCAAAATGCCCACATTTCCGCCTCTTATGCCAAAAGCGTGACCTAATGGCACCTTAGCTAATTTTTTAGGGATTTGAAAAAAAATAAAAATATTTCAATAAAGAACCTTTAAATACAATCTCAATTATAAATTAAAAGCTCATAGGAACTGAAGAAATTTTTGAAGGATTATTGATATCAATAATTTCCAAAAGAAAAAAATTAAAACAATTTTATTACATCAAATCAATTTCTTACGGAATTGATTCGATGTAATTTTTTTTATAAGTAATTTTTTTTTGAAAAGAAATTATTCAAAAAAAGAACTTTTAATCTCTTTAAAGAATTTTTAAAAAAAATACTTTGATATTTTGATTATATATCTCTAATTTTTTATTATCTTTATCCGTATCTTGTTTAATAATAGCTTCCAATATCTAAAGAGCTTATTTATTTGCATTTATCTTTGTTTTACGTATTTATTCAATGCGGTGTTATGCTTTTTAAAAAGCGTGATTGCAATGTTTGGACATTTTAAAATGGAAAATTTATGTATAACTTAATTTTCCTTATGTGATTGTAATATTTTTATGAGATTAAACGAGATTGGAGAAAAATATTTTTTTCATGTATTTTATTCCCACTTTATCCAATATACAATCTGTTCCCTTTCTTACCATCTTCAGTATAATTCAAACCAGCACTCTTAAAGAATTCTACCAGAAATGGTTTTCAACCAATCGTAAATTTGATGAAAATGTATTTCCGATAATGCTCTTGGCAGAAACACATCCTTGCACATTTCCCATTTTCATAAATATGTTAGGAAAACGAAAAGAATAAAAAATCGGAATATATAAATAATGAAGATGATTTTCCTTCCTATACAAATATGGTAAACTGAGTTTTAATACGAAATAAAAAAAAAATCAAAATAAATCTGAATATCAATACACAATTTCAAATATGCAAATGATCAAAAGACCTGCTTTTGATAGCACTATCTTCGGAATTTAAATTTATTATAATTGGAATCGGAATTTAGTGAAATAAATAAAGATGACATATTTGGCACATATAATTGGTTATAGGAGAATAAATTTTGTTAAAGTAAAGTTGCAGTTTATACATAAATATGTATAATATTGGAATGAGATATTTAAATAAATAAGGTACTATAGATTTTAAAATTTTAAGATATTTGGAACATAAATTATTATAGTAATTTGCATAAATGGATAACGTGTGGGTTAGAAAGTAAAAATACAGTAAATAAAAATTCCAATTTTAAATAATGATGAATATTTTACAGTAAGTAACTTTTAAGAGATTTGCATTTTATTTATGAATATATTTGCCAAAAACATTAAAACTTCGTAAATATGTTTGATTTTTAATTAGTAATTATGAAATTAAATAAGCAGATAAGTTAAACATATAATACAAGATGTAATTATAATTCGTATAAATAGATAATTTGTAAATGAAATAAAATAATAACAAGTAATGAAGTATTTAATTAAATTATTGTTATAATAATATAAATAAATTACTCTATAAGTATTCAAATGAACAAAGATAGTCAGCAGATTATAAATAGTAATGAACGGTCAAACATAATTAAGTTAATGGTGCTACAATGTATACCATTAATATATTTTTGTTTTATTTTAATGGTGCATTATTTTTTAGGTGACATTCAATTTTTATAAAGATAAGAAAATTTTATCAAGTAATAACAAAATTAGGTAAATGAATATTATAGAAATTGTGGTAATAATTCATAAATATAAAGACTTCATAGGTAATGTCATAATAAAATTATAGTAACAGAAAATCCTGAATTAAATATTCTAATATAAATATTAGAATATTTCCAAAAATTAGTAGAACTATTGACACTAATAATTTGATTCAATAATTACCAATAATTAATTATAGATTTGGGTTTTTTAATAATTCAGTAATCAGTAAGAAACATTAAGACTTCTTAGATATGTTAACAATTTATAAAAAAAAATTAGAAAAAAAGAAATTACAGATTAAATTCAATTTTCCAAAATTCTCATGCTGTATTATATTATTAACTTCAAATATTTTGTAGCAATCTTTCACGAATTTAAAACGTAGTACAATGAGTTTCATACATTTTTTTAGAAATTAAATGTAAAGAGAATTCAAAATCTGAGAAAACAATAATTTATGAATCCTAAATCTTGATTTTTGTTTTAATAATTTTGATTTAAGAATAAAAACAAAAAGTAAAATTTGTCTCAATATCAAATCTCTTAATAACAATTGTGAGTTATTAAGATTTTGTCATAAGCAGAAATATTTTGTATAAACAAGGAAAAGAATTTTGTATGCTAATCACTTATAATAATTTTACATGGATAAGAAAAACACTAGTATTTTAAAAGGAATTTAGTTTATAACTATTTGAAATTATTTAACAAAAAGTTATTTTAGACGAGACTTTCAAAATATTATCAAAATTTTGTTTCGCTTATTTTTAGACGAACAATAATTTCTCACTTGATTTTAGATTTAAAAAATATTATTATTATTATTATTATTATTTTGGTTTCAAAAATTTAATAATTTATTTTGATACATTTTATTGTAATTATACGTAATGTCAATCGAATAAGTTTTCAATTTATTGAAAGTATAAATTACTTTTAATGTGTTAAAATGTTTTTGAGATTTTATCACTTAAAGCATTTATTACGACTGCCTATGGGATTTATTTTCTTGAGAAAATAAGTTAATCTTTAACTCAAGGATTTAACTTTTAAGCTTACAGTTTGAAAGGCTTGTCAAAAACTCCAGGGAATGGTAGTAAATTTTGTTGAAAACTCTAGAAAAGTTTTTGAAGTTTTAAGTATTTATTTTACAAAATAAAGAGAGTATAAATAATCATTAATTTATTATTGTCTTTTAAAAGAAATCTAACAGCAGAGAGTATTTATTTAATACATTTTTTAATATTAAATAAGTATATGGTACACAAAAAGGTGTTTTTTCTTGCTATATAAATTTACTTTCATTTTCAGAAAACTGATGTATAATAAAACATGCCATCAAATTTATATATATATATATATACATGTTACAGAAAAAACTAAAAGTTCTATTCAATATTATTGCTCAAACTAATCTTTATCTTCAGAAAGTGAATATGTTAATACTTAAAGTAAAAATTAGCTAGAGAAAGTACCAAAACTTGTATTGGTGTTTACTTTTACTGGTTTTAAAAATATAAATTAAATTTGTTTTTGTATGGATGATGAATTTCTGTGATTTATACTAGTAAATATTTCAATATAAGTTTGAGGAAAATGTTATCCATTATTTATTTGGTAGATGAGAGTAGTAATCGATATCTCGTAAAATATCAATAAAACAAGTTCAAACTAATGCTCATTGATAAAGTGATATTTTGCACTAAAATAACTAGTTTGCTGTTTTTTTTATTTGGTTCTATGTATTACAGGGTGTTTAACAAAGATAAATCAACAATGAGAAAATTGAGTACGTTTCACAGTTTTTCTTTGATAAAGGTGAGAATGCAAGCCAGGTTGCTGAAATTGTGAATGGTGTGAGACATACTGTACTGTAACAGCCCGATACTATAACATACAGTTACGTGATATTTTGGTTTTGTCGGTTCTGTTCAACTATTTTTGATGTTAAAGATGAAACATGTGCGCAGTAATCGAAAAAGCAGATAAAATCACAGAAACGATAGAAATTGACTGACATACTATCATCGCCCAAAAAGATCGACCATGAAACAGCTTTAAGCCTTTAACACCAAGAGAATTCAAAATAAGTTACATGAAGTGTTGAAGTTCATGTAAAAGCAATGGAACTCTTCCCCCTACTTTAAATATATAAAAATTACTTTTATTTCTGATATTATTTAGATTATATAAATTTATGAATTCAAAAAAATTAAAAATATGATATAATTTATCCTCAAGTCTTATTCGTCTTTTTAAATCTTATGTTTATAAATTAATTAATCTCTTTGCAATAACTTTATAAGGAATCACTCAATTCAAAGTTACTAAGTTTATCGAGTATTAATTCCAATCAATTATATTAAGTTCTGCAAAATTATTTAATCGAGGAGTGCAACCAGATTTATGTTTTCACAATCAGAAAAGCAGATTTAATTCCCGATGTGCTTAAATGAAACTGATTAGAATGAATTGTAATCTCCTTAAAATTTTAAAACCCTTACTTGGAAATAATGCCTCATTTTATGTTAAGGTTTATTGATTAGTCTGTCTTTAAGCATTTATTGATTTTAAAGACAGACCTAAACTAAAATCTTCTTTTTGTTAGAAAAGCATGATTTATAGTTAAACCTTTCAATAAAATATATCAAAGAATTAAACGATTTTCACACATAGTGTTCTGGCTTAGTTCAATTTTATTTCGCTTACCTTAAAGTGAATCTAAATTTGTAATATAGATTATCCAAATATTCTATATATTTGCTTCTGTAATTACAATATCTATTTAATTTTGAAATAAATCAAATTGTTAAATTATTTAAGACAATCCTTTTTTATGATTTTCCTCTAACTACATTAAGTTAGTGTATTAATTAAATTAAAAGTGTTAACTAATTAATGAATAATTACAAGACAGAAAGGCTTTTGGAATTTTATTAAAGAAAGTACTTCAGAAGATTAACTATGAATTATCTAGGAAATTCATTGGTGGAAACAATTAAATTTAAGTCGGTATTTAAATTTAATTGATTTTTCTAAATAAATATATACTGTTTTTCAACAATTTAAAAAATAAAAAAATGCATAAATTATTCAAAATTAAATTTTTTATAATAAGTTTTATATATATATATTTAAAAACAAAAAAAAATTATTTTTAAGAAGTATGAAAATGTATATTTTAGGGTAAAAGTATTTTAGAATATTTATTGTGAAGTAAAACTAGTCAATGTCGCTGACCTGTTAATGTAAGAAATATAATTATATCAGTATTCATGGAAATAGGCTTTTTTTATTATTTCCAGAATTTTCTAAGGAACACTTTGATGAACTATCGAAAAGATGTCACATGATTAGATGTGAGTCCTTCTGTGGTTTACAGACTTTGGTGGCCAATTTGAACCCAAGATTCAGCATTTTAAATTTTAGTCAAGCATGGATTACCACAATGAATTCTGCAGATGACCAATATTTGCATTTGCGCGAACACAAAGAAAGTTAAGATTTAATCTTGAACTTCCACTGTTGCAGCTCTTAGTTTTTATCAACTTTCATCATGAGTAAAATGGCTTCTTTACACTGAACATCAAGCTTTTTGCATGTTGTTAACATCACATCACAGAATTGAGATACTGGATGGCTAATCACTGGAGGAGTATCCTCTTTCTGGAAATATTCAGACTTAGCTTCGAGTAATCTGTAGCACATGTTATGTATATGATGAGAAGATATGAAATGCGTTATAACCCATCAAACATCCATGGAAGACTCAAACAGAGTAGACAAAGCCTATTTTTGGAATGTTATCTCTTTGATTAGGCGAATCATATCTTTTCAAGTTGAATACTGAATGTTCCTGTTTTTAAGATGACGTATTTTATGTTCATGCAAATTATTTTTTTCAGAAGATATAATGCAAAAAAAATTATTGCAACAGCACGAATATTCTATATCACATAAATCTTACATTTTTACAAATATCATCAGTAAAAAATAAGTCAGCACTTGAAATGGCAGGCTTGATATATAGTCATTTACTATAGAGTATGTTTGGAATGCTATTTAGAGAGACAAGCCATATTACTTCTCTTTTTCTCAATATATCAAATGTTTTGCAGTATTATTGACTCTGATTATTTAAAGAAATGATAGTTTACTTAATTGATATTTATCGCTAATTGTCGTTACAATTCTAGGAGTACTTTTTGTGTTACGCGTATTATCCACAGGGAGGACTGCACCTCATTTACATATCACAAGGGAGGCAACTCATAAATATCCCAACAGATTTTTATGATTAATACAAAAAACCATCACTCATTGTTCATCAGTGGATGTTGATTGAACCCAGGACATTATACTTCAAACAGCATGTCTTACTACTATGACCGTGAGCCAAGTGATCGTACTTATTTTTGAAAGTACTCTTATACAGTATTGATATTTGGGATTTATTAATTAAATACACTTTTTCTTAATTTTTTTTAACAGAATAATGTTTATCTACTTTTGTGTTTTTATGTACTTCACTATATGCTCTATATATCGGCTCAGTTCTATTGCATTCTTAACATAAATTTGTGAGAATGTAATAAAATTGATGCTCTTTTTAGGTTTTCCTTTGATTTTTAAAATTAATACCTTTTTAAGAAGTCTCATTTAAGAAAGGGAAAAACCTTACTATCTTTCTCTCTCTCTGTGTATATATATACATAAATAACCACACACACACACACACACACACACACACACACACACA
>JAPDSC010089853.1:29109-82275 GCA_026290005.1 Latrodectus geometricus | reverse complement strand
CACACACACACACACACACACACACACACACATATATATATACATAATATAAAGCAATAAATAAACAAATTGTATTAAAAAAAAGCAAAAACTCTATCAATCAATAAATATTATGGGCCATCACACTAGCGCAAAAGCAGCTATTGAGTGAAATGCCGAATAAATTAAGTAAGATGTATTTAAAAGATCAAGATAAAACAAAGAAGAAACTATACAATTTAATATAAATAGGACAAAATCAAGAAAAAAAATCTAATATAATATAAATATAAATAAGGAAAAATCATAGAGGCTACGTCTTCATCAGGAGGGAGATGGTCAACTATGCAAATAAGACACCCTTCTCTGGCTAACTCAAAAGACGAATGTCTAAAAATATTGGTGTTATTCCCCCGAAGAGTGTCTCTATAAGAAGAAAATAATACTATATAAAAATTGAAGTAAATGGAATCAAAGTAGTACATATATATAAATATAAACCAAAATTTGATTAAATAAATGAAGTTATTCGAGTTATTAAATGAAATTAAATATTAACATTATGTTTAAAGATACAAAAATATTAAAAAATATTTCAGAATAGCTTTTTTGACCTCTTTCTCTACAATTAAATAGATAGGTACAAAATCTTGTATTTTGGTATACTTGTTTAAATATTTATTTTATTAAATCTCTTATTTATTATTGGCTAAGTATATTTGACGAAAATTATTATTGAAATAAAATTGAAACAATTTTCGAAATGATAACACCATTTTTTATGTTTTTACTTTATAAAAATTTAGTTGTACTCGCGTTTTCCTTCATTTTCCTCATTAAGTAATTATAAGCACAAAAAAGGTAGCATTGTTTCTGTGCATGTATTTTATACAAAATAATTTATTTATACATTTCCAAAATTTTTTATTTAAATATGCAGAATTCTAATTTCCCACGGGAACTTTGAATGAATTAAATGAATTTGGGTTGAAAAGCTGACATTCAAGAATTATCTGTACACGTGAGTTGCATTTTTCAAATAACAGAACCTAGCAAAATAAAGAATTTTTGAACATAGTCAATGAAAAAATGCTTCTTGTTTTAAGCATAAAACAATAAGCGATTTCACATGAAAAATAATTTTGAAATGCTAATGGGGAAAGTTTAAAATAAATATTATGGATATCACTGTTTAAAATTTCTAACATGCAGAGAAAGCAAAGTATTTTTTTTAGTGTAATTACAGATTTTGGTAAAATAATAGTGTTTGTTGTAAACAACATATGTTTTCATTCGCATTAATATTTAAGAAAACGATAACTACTCTTGTTATTTTATCTAATCTAATTTTCAAAGTTTCTGAAAATGAGATGGCAATGTTAATTTTCTCTATTTACGTTCTCTGTTAAATAAGATGGAAAAACACATTTTATCAACAAGTTTTTTTTTTATAAGTTAAAGTTTCGATAGAATTTTTCATTTTGCATTTGGATATTATTCATTTCAATTCATTATAGAAGTAAAGGTATTTACTTAATAGTTAATGTTTTTGTGTAAAGTAAATAAAATAATCTAATCTTATATATAACACTGTAACAATCATGAGTTAATTTTCAAAGCATTTCAATATGCAGGTGAACAATTTTAAAATAATCACGTGCGAAAATTTTGTGAAAAATAATTTCTAAAAGTGTCAATGTTTTTTTTATATATATAAATAAATATTTAAAATTCTCAAAAATTCTTTATTTACATATAAACCTATGCAAAGAATCATAATCCATGATGAAGTAAAAAATTTTTTATGAAAAATATCATTTATATAAACTTGAATATAATAAGCTTTATATAATTATATGACTTGGAAAATATTTCGAATGTATAATAAAATTTCAAAATATAATGTTATTTTAATAAAAAATACACTCAAATCTGTTTTTGTGAGGTAGATAGGGACCGAATAAAAAAGAAAGAATAAAAATTGTGCAACAGCTATAAAAATAGTTTTCATACAGTTATATATTTTTTATGCAGTCAATAGGAATCATATAAGAAAAGTTTCATGAAAAAAATAACACAAAACTTTACGAAATAACTAGGAATTGCTTTTTTAAACGAAATCAAGAATCTGAAAATATCACGAAGATAATATTTTCAGAATAGCAATACCCTTGAAAGGCAAACCAGAAAAGTGAAATTTACGAAAATAACACAAGTATTTTAAATAAAAAAATATAATGTGATAAGGAAAATTATATAAAACCCGGTACTAAACAAGGAACTTGAAAGCTCTGAATAAATAATTCTCGTTTGTTATGTATGGGGTAGCAACACATATGCAACTTAAATGGCTGAAATAATAATATCATGGTTGCTAAGGCCATTTTTTCTCGTCATCGGGAGGCAGTGAGTTTGAATCCCGACCCCACCGAAGATCCATTGTGGTCACCAGTGGTGGCTGGGTTACATGTTAAACATGTCGTAATTGCAATGTCCTCCACTCGAAATGATATCTTCAGGGTTGGTAGGCCTTCTACTTAGTCCCTGCTTCTAAATTATGAAACCCCAACCACTTTCGCAGTCACGATGAGACACCCATTGCGTGCCAAACTATATAAGAGCCCATCACTTCCTTCCCTTGTAGTGGTGAAAGAGGGTAATGCTGTAGCATCCGAGCAGTAGAAAAAAAATACTTGTATAAGATAAAATATACGTAAAAAAATCGCACAAAAAAGACCGTATTTATATGGTTTGAGTGTATAAGCGATTTAGCAAAATTGAGTATATATTCACATGAAGAAGAAAATGTATAAATACTGGTTTACCATTCAGTGGAACTGAATATTGAATGTAATCTATATACAAACATCTATTAAAGTTGAAAAAAAAATGAGACACATTTCGAAAAATCCAGAGAATGTTGAATAAATTTGTATATTATTAACAAATTTTAATTAATTCATAAAAATAATCATATGGGGGTTAGTCACGTTATTTTAGATGCATTAAAATATAATTACTAATAAGCTTTCACATTTTAAGTTAAACGTTTCTACTTTTTATCCCAGATTAATTATAATTAAAAATATAATTAATGTATGATAAAAAGTAGGAAAGTTTGAGTGTAAAACATTTGGTCTAACGAAAAATTCTGTCTGTTCCGGTTACACTCAGTTTCAACCAGTATGCTTATCGGAGATTGCGAAAAGGCTTGATTCAGCTCAACAAGTTATTTCAGACCAAATTCGAAAACTTGAATTTGTGTGGAAGTATTAGAGATGGATGCCACATAACTTAAGTGAAAAGAATTTGAATGATAGAGTCATCATATGCACCTTTCTTCTGGAAGGCTACAAAATGAAACCCTTCTTAGACTGGTTCATAACTAGGGATGAAACTTATGAAAACATCATAAGTAAAAGGGCATATTGTAAATCCGGAAAACTTGCCTCCTCCATCTCTAAATTGAAGATGAGCCTGAACAAGAGAATGTTGTGTATGTTGTGGACCAATATATTTTGAGCGGTTCCAAACGAAAGGTTTAATTCGGAGAGGTACAGGTATCTAAATGCAGAACTCGAAGAAAAGAGGCCGGCGATGTTCAATGAGAAGGGCATCATATTACTTCATGACAATGTATGCCACTTTGGGGACTCATGAGAAAGTTACAGAGTAGGCTGGGAAATTCTGAAGCATCCACCATAGTTACAGGACCTAGAACCTTCCGATTATTCCTTGCTTCTCTCTTTGCAAAATTTTTTGAAGGGCAAAAAATTCAAAGTGTTGGTTCAGCTTACGGCCTCTTGAGACAAGATATTTTTTAAGAATGGGATATACGAATTGTGCCATCATGCTGGCAAAAAGTTATAAATAAAGATGGTAATTATATTGTTTAATAAAGTTTATTTAAGGTAGGAAAAATTTATTCTTTTGTTTTATTCTAAAAATGAACAGAACTTTCTGGTAGAACAAATAAATTTATTGCAATTTTTGTTTATAATTTATTGTAATTTTCATATTTTACAATTAATAATATAATTCATGAGCAATTAATTGTAAAATTACCTTTTAATCGAAAAATAAAATGACAGGGTGACGTTACTTTTGAAGAATGTTGAGTCAATTATAAACATTATATTCGTTTAAATTATTTTTTTATGTCAATTCAAATTTTAAAATTCAGTAAAATGTATTTGAATCTTGAATTGAAATATTTGATTCGAAAAAGATAAATTTCTGAATAAAATATTTTTTCTTCGATCAAGTTTCTAATTTTTTGAAGAACTCAAAATTTTCGAGTGTTTTATTATTACCAAAAGTTAATTCAAATTACTTTTTTTGATATAAACATAACCTTTCGCACTATTTTATTTCAGAATAAGACATCACACGACGTGTTTATTCCAGGATAATAAGAGACATGTGAAACTTCTTTCTTGGCACATGTCACCATATTGTGTCAAACAAGAAACAAAAGAGTAGTCTTTCTTCAGGAACAATTTATTTGCTGACGTTTCGCGAAGTAGGCAGGTTTTCCAAAAATATAACTCATTTCTGAAAATATTTTTCTCAGCAAGAATACTGTCGACATAAATATATTATCGAAAACAATCAAAACCCACTAATATCGTAGAGTATATTAAATAATAGTGGGTGAAACATTTTACATGAAAAATATGAGTGAAGCAGCTTCATTTTGGATTTCTTGATTCAAGAGATTATTATCAACAGGCCATGGTGACTTGGTTGGTTAGGGAGTTTGTCTTCGTTATCGGAAGGTAGTGAGTTCGAAACCTACCCAATCAAAGATCGGTCATGGCAGCTAATCACAGCTGAGACACGTTGAATATGTCATGGTTGCAATGTCTTCCATGTGAAATGTTACCTATGGGGGTGGCAGGCCAAGTCTAGGGTTTAATGCTGAGTCCCTGCTTCTAAATTACTAAAACTCACTTTCGGGGTTACGTTTCCACACCCACCACTAAGTGCCACGCCGTATAATATTCAATCACTTCTACCCCTTGTAGTATTGAAAGGAGGAAATCCTAGTAGTCGGGTCTTATACGGTATAAAACTTTTCATCACACACACATATACAATTGGATTGAAGTTAACTACATGTACAAGATGCGGCAAGATAAGTTCCTTATTTCGTATTGCCGTAACACAAACAGTATTAAAGATAATGAGGTGAAAATTGTATCGTTAGAGAGAGAATTTGAATGAAGAGTATGAATTCGTCTGGTTCAGTAGGTATCATGCGTTAGAGTAATGAATAGGATGCATTTGCCGTAAAAGCCTATTTTTCAGAAAAGAAGAATTTGTCCATTGTTTTCAGAGGAAATGATCAGACAGATGAACAAAGTAGAGAAAATGATCCGAAAAAGTGTTTGTTTAATATTTTTCATTTTCTAATTATGAGAAAAATAGGAATTTTCATGGAACTTTCTAATCTAAACTGTACTATTTAAAATAAATCAGCAGTCTTTAATTAATGATAATTTTATGAACAGTTAAATTTTTTATTTTATACCTGTTGTGCTTTAGATATCATTGAAATAATATTTATAATGATCATTTCTTAATTTTTCTATATTCTTAAATAAAATTAATAGTAACAAATGCAGTTTCATAATGCTTAAACATTTTAATGATTTAAGAAAGCTTTACATTTTAAAATAAATATCGTATTTGCTATTCATTTTTTATCGTGAAATATTTGAATATTAATAAAGACAAAAGATATTGCCTTTTTACTGAGAGATAAGAAAAAATAACTTTAATTGATAGTTATGTCATATTTCTTTTTTCAATGATAATTGAAAATATAATATGAATAAAGATCTTTAGAAAACTTTCTCATTTTAAAAAGTAAATAGTAATTTGTTGAAATTTTTTCATGATTTTATTTATTTAATTGAAATCTTATAATTTATGTACAATTATCATTGCATTGATTTCACGGGATTTGTTTAATTATTTTGGGGTTTAAATACGAAATGCTTTAGAAACGAGTCATTTAAAAATAGAAAAAATTGAATAACTCCTAAAGCTCATTGAAAGACATAAACCGCAAGACTGTTTCATCATTATAAAAATGTTACTTATAAATTAACGTAGTAATTTACGAAAGTAAAATGAAAGAATAAATCAAAATAAAAAAAAATTAAAATATTTTAATCTTCACTCTTGGATATATTAGTACGTTTCTTCACCATTCTTTTTCGAATCAGAAATTTGAGAAATATTTTATATAATATTCATTTAAATAAATACACCTATTTTTTTTCTAAAATTTTTATAATTCATAAAAATTTATAAAATGCGTATTTTTGCATGCCGCAAACATTTTTAGAGTGTAAAATGTTAAATAATTTTTATATATATATAATTTTATAATGTATGATTTTTCAGGATTCTATTCAGATTTCTTTCCTAAGTTTAGAATTTTAGATATCTTATTCTGGTATGACTTTAAATAACATATATACATTCATCAAAAATATATACAGAATTATCAAAAACAAGATGATATATATCAATTGAGGAAAAAAGTCTGAAAATAAAGTTAGTCTTAATCTTTACGATACCTTTACACTCTTCATAGAATTTATAACACTATAAAATATCATTGGAAAAATCAAAATAATAATTGAGAAATCCTATCTTAGTTTAAATAAATGATCAAATTTTGGTGAAAAATATAGTAAAAATAATGCTACATTTATTTTCAAGTTCAACTACCAAATGTGAGCATGAGATTTGAATGATTAAGAACCACGAATTTTACAGAAATTTCTTAGTTGCGAATCATATAGATTCTGAATATGGGGCTAAATAAGGCTAATCCACGTGACATTAATCTGTTAGCTAAATTCACTTACAGTCTGGGATCGAGGAAAACAATCTCTAATGAATATATTTCCAAATTGAATGAAAAGGGTTGATATATCCGGAAAACATGCAGGTGGAGGAAGAAGGGGAACTTGATAAGCGCAGAAAAAGGATTTATACATTATGGCAATTATTATTTTTTTAAATACATCTCCAAAAATGCATAGATTGAGGTATGCTATAATGACTGCTGTTCAAGACCCTCATAATTTCGAGCAGGCAAGATGTCACCCATGAACTGATAGCAAATGGACCATATAGTCAAATCTTCATCCAATGTGGTGATAAATATTGTCAGAGAAGACGTTTATCTTTATGACATGAAACAAAAATCCGCCCATTGTATGTCGTTCATTCTAAAGAGAGAATCATCTGATGATAATAATAAAGGATATCCATGACTTAATATTAAATGAAATGTGCTCAGAGAAATATTTGTACATAGGGTACAGCAGAACAGACTATTGAAACATTCAGGTGCAAAATTATAAACAGAAACAAACCTATAGACTATTTTCGATTCCTTCGATTGATACTCTGTCAAGTAGTCATAGTAATAAAAGTAAAGTAGTCAAAGACATCCATGATTTAAGTGAAATGTATTCAGAAGAGTCTTTGTACATAGATTATGGCAGAACAGACCATAGAAAGGTTCAAGTCTATAGACATATATACGTAATAAAAAATAATAAATCTATAGACATATATATTTATAGATAGAAACAAACCTGTAGATTATTTTTGATTCCTATGATTAATCCACTGTCAAGTAATCATAGTAATAAAAGATATCCATGATTTAATATAAAATGAAATGTGTTCAGTGGAATCCTTGTTTATAGTGTATGGCAGAACAGACCATAGAAACATTCAAGAGCAAACCTATAGACAGAAACAAGCCTATAGACTATTTCTTATTCTTTTGATTAATCCACCGTCAAGAAGTCATAGTAATAAATGCCAAGTACTCAAAGACAAACCTGATTTAATATTAAATGAATTGTGTTCAGAGGAATCCTTGTGTATAGTCTATAGCAGAACAGATCATAGAAGCATTCAGGAGCAAGTCTATAAATATATTTCAGTTTTATGCCAAGGCAATGAGGATGCTTGAAGTCCTATGATCATGTTGAAGCAATATTTGCCATTCCTTGATGATTTCTATCTTGTAGTACATTAACGGAGGATATCTACTTATCTAATTATTCATGGTAATTGTCTAAAATATGAAATGAAGCAGTTAAAAGATGAAAATAACGATAGTACTTAGTTTTATTTAGTTACTTAAATGTTATGTTACATGATGGATATTGATTAAGTTTTCAGAAAGTAATACAAAAGAGTTCTTGTCAAGAGTTAGTACTTATTGCTTTTCAAAATACTATCCTGCTACATTAAAACATTTTTTCCTTCAAATAATCCAGTTATTAAAATAATAATGCAAATCTGGAAGCGAGATTGGAGAAACAAAACATTTTTTAATTTAACGACTTCTTTAGTGATGCCTCATAGCAATGTTATTTCACATTCCTGAAATAGCAATACCATCCCATCTCATATTGATCACCCATTCCTGTTTTATAAAAGCAATCATTAGAGGCTAAGTCTGGTGAATACGGATAGTGGGACCAATTAAATTTTTCTCGTTTAAAATAAACCATAATTAATAAAGAGGTGTTTGAACTGGTGTAGTTTTGGTGCAAAATGAGACAACAGTTTGAATTTTTTTCCATAATTCAGGAACTACTTCCTTGAAAAAATAATAACTTACCAAAAGGAATTGTATATTTTATGATGTTTTAATGGAATGGTTACAATATAACCAGATTTATAGAATCAAAGTAGCCCACATTTTTTTAAACACAATTTACAAAACAGAGATTACAAAAAAGGGTAACTATACCAACTACTGATTTTGTTGCATATTTCAAAAGATAATGTAGTTTTAATTTCATTTGATATTTGTAAATCATGTTATTTGGCTTTTTATAGTATTACATTTTGAGTGGCCTGCAGTATAATTTAATAGGCACATTCCATGTTTAATGCACTTTTAATATCATATTTCAGCTACTTTATCTTTACTAAACACTGTCAAAGTTAAAATTTCAAATTAGGACATCAGAAATAATTCCCTCCTGTAAATATTGGAGAGATATTTAACTTATCTAAGCAAAATTCATTTTTAACAAATAATAGTTTAAATAATAGCGGGGAGTAAAATATTTCATTAAAATACAATGTATTTGTTAAAAATGTATAACACTAATTGTATGTATATCTATAACTACTTTTTTCAAACACAATATTAAATACATATGAAAGAACGATTTTTTCTTTTTTACCAAAACTGAGTGGAAAAAGTTTTTAATGTGAAGCACAATAAATTAGAAAATATTCACCTGAGATGTTAAAAAGTGACCATACATTTCATATGCCATTTTAGGTAAGAAAAAATCAATAATAATTATAATTAATATATTTTATTAGTTGTGTATGTTTGTCTATTGTAACAGAAACATAATAATATCTGTAAATTACATAGGCTTTATCATTGATAAAAAGTATACATTGTTCCATATTGGAATGTTTGTAAAAACATTTGAAAATATTATTATATATTTATGTATATTTTTTATTTAAATATATAATAATCTTTTTAAATGTTTTAGCCATTTTTAAAGAAATACTTTAAATATTATCTGTTTGATAAATTTTTAAGCGATTGATTTTAGTAATAGTATAATATTATTAGTATTATCGATAATTTTATTCCTGACAAACAAAATTCTGCGAATAATTTTTAACACGAAAATTTATGTTATAAAACTATTTACGTTCAAAAAAGCTTTTATACTTTTATATAAATATCTTCTTTTCAAATATGTTTTGAGTATTTCCAAATAAATAATTTAAATGTGTTCTGTTTGTGATAAATTTATCGAAAAATTCTGTCGGTAACACTATAGAGAATATTGATGGTAAAATTGAAGAGAATTACTGTCGAGGATTCTTTTAGTAATAATAAACAAAACTGTACAAAATATTTTTGACGCGAAAATTTCTTCCGAAAATTTATTCTGTGTTTTTTTTTTTTTTTAATGTAAATATAGCTCCTTTTTAAATGTTTTAAGAACATTTCTAAATGATGATTTTAAGTATTTTCCATTTGATGAATATATCAGACGGTTCTATTCGTAATAGTAATGGTAATAATATTGATATCGACGATTCTATGAGTAATAATTATCAAAATGTTACCATAAATTTTTGATTCGAAAATGCCTTTTATAAAAATATTCTTAGATATGCTTTTAATTTTTATGTAAGTAACTCATTTTCAAATATTTTGAGTATTTCTCATCCAATATTTTAAATATGTTCCTTTGATAAATTTATCTGCATAGATTATCGTGTTTAAAAGAACAAATTATATAGAAATACAATTTTCTCATATGTTTGTACTATTAAAAATGTAAATGATGTAAATGAGAACATTTTATTTCATCTTTATTCAGTATGCATAGTTTGCTTAATCTCTGTCTCTATTTATCCGATATTCAGCATATTTTAAAACAACACTCTTTTAAGAATTCTTCGTACAAATTGTTTTCAACCAATCGTAAATTTGATGAAAATGTTTTTCCGATAATTATCTCAGACGGCGTAAACATCCTCTAGGTTTCTTCATTTGATAAATATGTTAAGAAGAATACAAGTTAAAAATAAGAATGATGAATGTCGTGTCTTTTTTCTTATCCAAATATGATAAACAAAATTTTAATCTGAAATAAAAAAAAAGAAGAATTTGAATATCCTCCCTTGGTATCGAGTTTGCAAATGATCAAACAATGTGTATTCGATAGCATTGTCTACGTGATGTAAATATACATCTTTATAAACAATATTTTTATAAAGAACAGTTTTATAAAAATATTTAACTTATGTTTCAATATATAAACTTATTTCAATCATAATATTTCTCCAATTAATCTGTTTTTCTTTCTAAATAAATATTTAGGACTTTATTCAGTAATACTTTTTTCTTCATTTAATATTGCTAATTTAAATGCGTAATTTAAGAAAATGAAGTTATATGTATCTACTCGGTTTATTTTTTAATGTCATTCAAAATTAAGAATTTTTCTCACAGGCTCTTTCAAGAAAATTTATATTTTTATATTATAATATAAATTATTCTAAGCGAAAACAATCAGCTAAATGCATTTTGTTAAAGAATAAAAAAAGTAAACTAATAGTGGATTAGGAAGCTCAAGAGAAATAATTATGCACCTGTTAGACTAAACACATAGACATTAAAAGTATTAGGCATGCAATATTTCCCGAAGAATATTGTTTATTTAAGAGAAAGTACATTATATTTTAACTGAGAGGAATGAAAAAAAAATGTTCATGAATATATATATATATATATATATATATATATATATATATATATATATACATAAGAATATTTATTTATAACATTAATAGAGTTTGCACTAAATCAAGAGTTATAAGTTTGATTGCTGTTTTATTCATTTGAAAATTTTTTATCCTTTTATTATATTGTTTCATTTATTTGAAAATTATAATTATTAACATTAATTAATGAATTATTTATTCTTGCTTTTGTATTTATGATGCGTGATTTTCAAAACTAGAATAGTGCATGAAACATAGTTGAATTCTATGTATATCTTTACACCAGGTTTACTAAATACAGAAAAGTAGCATGCCACAATATTTTCTCTTTCAAAAAACTTTGATTTATGTACAAAACTCCTCTGTGAAGTATCTGTAGTCTATTATTCTTAATTTCAAGTATTCTAATTAACAGTAAACTTAAAGTTTGATAGATGATACTTTTTAAAACTAATTAGCAGTTTACAATTATTAAATCGTAGGCTCTTCCGCATGGGGTTTCGTTTGAAAGTGTGCTTTACTAGGGAGTTGATAATGAGTTTCCCATTGGATATCAAATAAGAAGATAAACCAAATATTACCTTAAGTCATTAATCATATTGGCATTATTTAGTTTAATATTTAATAAGCAAAGATTGTAATGGAGAAAAATGATTTTACTTATCAAACAGTAGAAGATAATATTTGTCAGGTTTTATCAAAGTAGATAATAAAATTCACATTGCAAGAAAATATTATTTAAAAATTGAAATATTATTTAATGAATTCATTAAAATTTCAAGGTATTATTTTTCGTATTAGTTTATTCGTTAATAGAAAATAGTTTTCAATATAGAATTTGTCTCTGAAGTAATAGAATTCTCTCATTTTTTTTAAATTCTTCAAAATTATTTAACTTTAATTATAATAATTTTGTACAATATTAATCTTTCATGATATTTGATAGTTAAAGTTAACCCTGGAAATTTCAATTTATTAACTTTTGAAATTTCTAATTATAGAAAATTTGAAAAAGTAGTCTAATTTTTATGTAATAAAAGCTTTTTAAATATTTAATGTGATTAATTTCTCTAGGACTTATATTATTAACAAATCATAGAGAAATTTTAACTGATAAATTAAAATTAAATACTATTAAAAATGAATTTTGAAAAAACCATTTTGTTCTGTTGTTTGATGATGTTTATGTTGATAATAATCTTAAGTAATTCAATTTTTGTTATATAAAATGAAAGTTTGAAATAGTGCTAAGTAGGAAACGAAAGTTTAAAGAATTTTCAAATAGAAGAATTGCTGAACAACTTTATCTTTCATTGCTATATTCCTTTTTGCAATGAACAATTTTCAAAATTATTCCACATAGTAATAATAAAATCCACATTATTCCACATAGTAAAGATAAATTCGCATAAATCGTATTATAAGAATTCTTAAAAATCGTATTATTAGAATTCTTAGGAATCAAATTATAAGAATTCTTAGGAATCATATAAGAATTCTTATAAATCCTATTATAGGATTATTTAACACTGGAATAATTTACACTGGATTTAATTGGATAATTTTAGTAAATAATGATTTTTTCAAGTTTTTGTAGATGTCTGATAAGTTTTTATACAAAATATAAACATCGGATGATAAATCATAAACTTATTCTCAAAACATTCTGAATAATTGAATCCAAAATAGAACATTAGAAAGTGACGCTCTGAGGAACGCAGCCCTTTCTCAATCACTACTTCATGGTGAGAATAGCAGTAAAATTTACTTTATTAAGTAAGTTTACTGCTATTATCATTTAATTTAATAATTCCTAAATAAGTTATAATTACATAAAAATATTGAATTATTGCATTTGTATATATTAACGTCACGTAGTGGGCAACACAAATTTCAAAAGTCGTTGTAAGGCATTTGATATTGTACCAGTTTCTATAATAACTTTTCACATATAGTGGGCCACATGAAAGTGTCACAAAAGGGAAAACCCTGAAAACTTTAAAGTTTCTATCCCAACAGATATTCTATAGGAAGCAGAAACATAAAACCCACCCCCCTTTGTTCAACAGTGATTACAAAGAAACATGCAGTTTACTACCTCAAAGAAAATAACCCATATTTTAGTCCAGGGCAGGGCCACATTTATATATGTTTGATATAATGTAATTAATAACTACTCGAAAACTTTTGTGAGAAATATAAGTATCTATCGCGTATTCTTGTACAAGGGACTTTAACTAGACAATAGGTTTATTCAAATGAGGTAAGTGAAAAATTCCAGAAAAATTTTCAAGCACTCACTCCGAGATATATATTAATGAAATATAAGAGCAACATACAATTTCCCTTATTCAACAATAATTAAGTGATAGTCGTTTTAAATCTTCTTATAATTCAATTTAATTATAGATAATAAATGTATATTTTTTAGTTGATATTTTGTTATATGCCAGATGTTTTTTTACAAAAGAAAAACATTTTTATGGTTCAAATAAAAAATTTCAAAAATTTTTATATTTTAAATGAAAATTAACAAATATCTTTGATGAGAATGCCAAACATTCATATTAAGAAAACAAGCCTAATAATCGAAGTTTCAAATCGCTTTTAAATTTCAAGTGATTTATATTATCCATCGCTTTCATACATTAATTCCAATAGCTCTATATTTTATTGATACCTTCATTTTTAAATATACCATTGCAAAAATCAAACCTTTATTTCTAGAATAAATCCTACAAAACAACTTCTATTGCAGCATAATAAGGGAAGTAATCAATTTCTCTTTTGATATCTGTCAGCATATTGTGTCACAAAGGAAAGAATGGTCTACTTTTTCCTCAGAAGTTGTATCGGATGATGTTATATACGAAGGAAATTCTTTCGAAAATGAAGCTCATTTCTGAAAGTACTTTTTTCAGTGAAAAAAAAATACTCGTTATCCGTATCTGTTATTGAACTAACTGGTCATCGTTAAAATAAACTATTGTTCCAAAAAATATTGAGAGTACTCATGAGGTTGCAGCTACAATGCATTTCAGAATTGATTTCGAACAACTGTTGGCTCGATATTTCAAACGGGTAATAAAATTTATGGTTTGAAATTCACAACCTTGTTTATTTATCCACATGTATACTATATTTTTAGAGTATTTTGAAACATTTTGTGGCTTGCTGTTAAACTTAAATAAATCTTTTGAACAGAAAGAAATCTAAAAACAAATTGATTCAAAGGGTTTTTAAGTTTTTGATATCTCTAATGGAATAGAATATTTTTTTTGTTAGTAGAAATGAAAAAAGGCTCAAGATAAGTTTTATTTATATCTGAAGGAAAAAAAATGTAGAAATGATTTTACACGCACGCACGCACGCACGCACACGCCCACACGCACCCTCTTTAGTATAAAGCCATAAATAAAATGTATAGAAAAAGCAAATAAAATATTAATAAATAAATGAATATTATAAGCAATCATACCAGCGCAAAAGCAGCTATTGTGTGAAATGCCTATTTAAATTAAGTAAGATGTTATTAATTGATAAAGATAGAACAAAAAGTAAACTATACAATTTAATATCAAGAAAAACAATGTAATATAATACAAATAAGGAAAAAGCATAGGGACCATGTCTTCATCAGGAGGGACATGATCAGCTATGTAAAAAGACACCATTTTCTGATTAACACGAAAGACAAAAGTCTAAAAAAATATTCGTGTTATTCCCCCGAAGAGTGTCTCTATAAAAATAAAATACATCAAAATTGAAATAAAGGGAATCAAAGTAATACATTGTGAAAAATAAGCAAAACAATACATGTGCAAAGTAATACAATGAGAAAAATGTATCAAATACAGAAGAATATGGTTGCCAAATATTGCCAGGTTTGAAATATTTCATACTATTGTCAAAGTAAATTTTAACTGAAAAATATTACCAATTTTGTCTCAATAAGAGATGTTCACTGGATACATTGATCACCATTGCAATTTCACGTACAGTCATTGTCCCCGGTCGACTGTCTACTGAGATGAAGCTTCAAGTTTTTTGGTGTGAAATATTTTATACTATTGTCAAAAGGAAATTTGAACTGAAAAATATTACCCATTTTCTCTCAAATACATTGACCACCCTTACAATTTCACGTAGAGTCATTGTCTTGGTTGAATCAATCATTCCCAATAATTTGGAATCAATTCCACAGCCCTTAAAATCAACATTTTTAATCATTCCAACAGCTTTTTTTCTGTTCGTTCTCAAGCCTTTATTTATTGCTTTTCTCTGATTTCTCTTCCTCTATTACGTTTTTAATTATGGAATTTTTTTTTAAGTAAAATTTCACTTCAAGTAATTTGTTTAAAATAATTTCGACACCAATTTTATTTTTTGAGAATTGAATTTATTAAATATAATAATAAAATCTTTATGATTTATATCTATAAGAAACACACGACGATGATGTTGAATACATGGTAAATTAAATATATATATATAAAATAATATTGTTTGAAATTTTCACTATACACTACATAAAAATTATTTAATATTAAATAACTAATTGCGTAAACTATCTTCTTTTGAGAAACTAATAATTTTATACTCTTCAAATTATAAAATCAGATCACAAACAGCCTAAAGATACTTATCTAATTGTAATTTTTTAATTAATCAAATTTCATCATTTTAATGTTATACAGAATTTTTATGATGAATTCTTTGATTTGTTTCATATTTTAAAATAAATATAAGAATAAAAGCATACACATTATCAAATTCTTTTCAGTTACTTCTAAAAAAATAAGATAAAAATCATAAAACTACCTTAACATTAAGAGTTTTCTATAAAGAATATATATTATTTGCTTTCGCTATTTTTATTCAATAAGAAGCCATTATTTTGTTTGATAATTATGTCATTATTTATTCCATCAAATGCAAGAAAAGACACTATTTAAATTTTTTTTTCTCTCAAAACATCTACTGGTTCTAGGATTGAAGAACTAATTAGCTACATTTTCCTTCATCATACTTATTTATTTTCTTGGCTGTGCATAAGAATTTTCTAAATCTGTAAAACTTTTATTTCGTTGAATGTTTATTGAAATATTCTTATGTGTAATAAAATGCATTACAGAAGAATATATTTTTAAAAAAATTATGGGTTTCTAATCTTTCGAAAAGGTATTTCTGCAAAGTTGTTTTTTTATGAGTAAATAAACTCGAAAACTTATATGGTGTATCACAAAATAGAGATAGTAATGTAACCCAGAAAGATGAACTAATATGAAAAATATCTACATATTAAATAATAATTAATATTAAAGTACAAGGAAGATTAAAATTATATGTGGTTTTTTAAATGATAACTTTGTAACCTGAGTCATCCAGATTTTTAACCTGACTCTCAAAAACCATCTATCGATATAAATATCATATCTTAATTTAAGACATAAAAATTTAATTTTTCTTGAAACTTATAAGAGATATTAATAAATGTATATGGAGTAATGGCATTTTGGGTATAAGGAAATTCACATGGAATAAGAAATATTTTATTATTTATCGATGATGGGATTTTTTAAGAAAACTGATAATTTATTTTATTAATATTTGACAAAAAAGTTGATACAAGAATTATGAAAATTATATATGTTTACACAAAAACACATGCATATATATATATATGTGTGTGTGTGTGTGTGTGTGTGTGTGAGTGTAGGATGATTCTAAATTGTTTTTACAAACTAAGAGGGGTGACGGTACTCATCCAGACAAGCATAGGAACATTCCACTCTGAGAGGCAGAAAAGAGGAATTACTTGAGCATACAACAGTGTTGGGTAAGTGAAATAATAACACCAAAGTATTGTTAAGTGAAAAATCTCACAGCAGATTCCTAAAATGCCGACCAAGTGTGTCGTTGCACAGTTGATACCAGCGAAGGTACAACTGGTGCACCCTCTTGAAAATTCCTGGTGTCGTGTTAATTTTGTTCGTGGCAACAACGTTTCTACGCACGAGATCTTCAACTGAATCCACAGGCGGCTCATACACTAAATATTTCATGTTCCTCCAGGTGTAGGATGCATATTTCATATTCCTCCAGATCCATAAGAAATAGTCCAGTGGTTTGAGGTCCGGTGAGCGAGGAGGCTAAGCCACAGATCCGCTATGATCCATAAAAATATTTTATTTTTATCCAAATAAAACAAAGAATTTTGAATGAACTAATTTAATACTTTGAGTTAATTTTTATATCTTGTCAACTAAAAGATCTAAATAAAGGGAACAATCTTGTCATCAAAACTTCTACAAAATGTATCTAACATTAAAAACAATTAGGATATCATTAACACACACACATACATCCTTATTAAAAACAAATTAAATCCATATACAAGAGAAAAATTATTTACCTTGTTACTTACATTTACTTTTAAATTTACTCATCTAGACACGCATCAGACTATTAGGATATTTAGAATTTCAAACTTTGCCAGATTTTTAACATTTGAATTTATGTGTGCCTCACACTGGTCATTCCAATTCTGGAGATTTTTAACATCCTATACCCTGTACTTGAATAAAGTAAAACATAAAATAATATGAAAACAATTTTTAATTAATAACTTTTTTTTGACACCATTTTGCGAATTGCCTAGTAATCTAAGTGTGTTGTAAAGTGGAGGAACTTTCATAGTTTGCAGGCTGTATTCCGATGTTATAAGAGTGCTTTCGAAAATTCTGGAAACTCTTGAAAATTTCCGAGCACCCACCTAGATTGACGTGCATACGGAAAGCAGAAATATATATACAACATTCATCTTGAACAGTGACTGGAACTGGTAGGCAATTTTTATTTTGAGGAGCTACTGGGCCATTCTGAGCCTATAGGGAGCATATGTTTGCAGCTATAAGATGTCAAAATTCTGTGTACCATTTACAATCCCATTTATTGATATTGAAACGATCTGAACCATTAAAGTATAAGCAAAGCCCTTTAAGATTTCCAGTTTTTAATTAATCAAATGTTTCTTGGATGAAATAAGAAAACTTTATATGAGTATAGGCTCATCTAGTAAGAGCTTTCAGAATCCAAGGTCTTCGGTTCAGTTCTGATAAACATAAGTGATGAAGGATATCTTTAACATGCCGCTTTGTTGAGGTGAGTTTTATGGGCTTCTACCCAAGTGATACATAAATAATTTATAAAATATCCTTTACAAGGACAAACACACAGTGGATACTGTGGAGTTACCAAAAATTTCACCTCTTTGGACTAAAGATTTCGTGGTTGTTAGATTAAAACAGTGGTGATGAACTCCATTGCGTCAAATCCATGGGGTATTACTTTGTATGCTAAGAAGTAAAAATACGAATTAATAAAGGTTTTACAAAGTTATGTCTATAATTAAAATAATATCACTTAAAACGTCATTTCAGTGTCAAAAGTACTTTTCATCATGTGATTTTGGGAAAAATAATCAAGCACTGACGTAATGACTTTAATGATGAAATAATGATAAATTAATTGTAAGCAAACAGCCAACAAATTAATTTTCAGATAATCAGTAAATTAATGGTAATTAAAGTTATAAGCAAATGATACTTGAAAGAAACGTTTGTCAATTACAATAAGTATTTAAAGAAATATTTTACTTTCAATTTGTATAATGATTTTTAAAGTTTTTAAAAATAATGAAAATTAAATAGCTGTTATTACATATTAAATATTCCTTATTTGATTATTTTTTTTATAATAATTGAATAAATTTAGCAAGCCAAAGTTAGTCTAAATTACTTATTACTTAAGCATAATCTCTATAAACGACTCTAATACTTCAGAGCATATAGAATATGCAATGCCTATTTATGATTCTTACACAAGTTATTTATAAAAAAAAAAGAAAAAGATTTGTGTTTTTTTTATCGATATTAATATTCATGATACTTCATGACTCAATTTTATCAAAAGTGATGATGTCTTAACTCAGAAAAGTTATCAGTTCCCATAAACATTACGCATGCAAATTAACTTAGTTTTCATAATCTTCACTGCAACTGTGTTTAATTATTTTGCATAAAATTTTATAATTAATTTCTTGGTATGAAAAATAAATTATTCTTCCTATGAAATTAAATAATTAGGAAGTTAATTCAATTAGTTTTTATTACATATTCCAAATTTGAAAATTATAATTTACGTTATAAAGTGTATAATACGAATTTATGATTATTATTAAAATTTACAATTATGTTAAAAAAATATTGTTTCTTATAAATTATTTAATATTTGATTATTAAATTATGGAGTCTTAATGTAATTATTAATACTGGATTTAAAATTATTTATAGTTCTTTTGAAACACAATTAAATTTTTTATGTTTTTTACAAAATGATTTCATTATTTTGTTATTGGATAATATTTATTTTTAATATATCCTGATAAGTTTTGGTTTTATTAACATGATTTGTGAAAAAAAATGTTTGATTTTTAAAAATGTGAAATTCATTTAATTAATTTTTATTTTTACAATGAAGTATTTATTCTAAAGTTGGGTTTTTCTTGAAATTGCTATTATCAAATGATTGGTTCAATAAGTTGATACTAATGCGCCGCAAGAATTGCTTTGTGCTACAGTGGCTTGGTTAGTAAGGGCGTCGTTCTCCTTACCGGAAGTAATGAGTTCGAATCCCGACTTATCCGAAGGGCCGCAGTGTTTACTAAGAGCGACTTGAGCGCTTAAAATATATCAAGGTGGCAAAGTTCTCCATGTTCCCATTCGAAATTAATACCTCTGAGGGTGTTACAACACTATTTTTACTTAAATATAAATTTATTTTATTTAATTTTTTTTATAAATTATACATTGATTTTATTTCAAGATTCACAGACTATCGAAACCCATAGCATTTGCTGACATGACGTTTTTGTCTTTTAAATGAAACAAGTTTTTTTTACATAAATTATTCTAAAATTTAATTACAAGATTGTTATAAATTGGCTATAAATGAAACATGCTAATTTCTCTTTCAAGTATTTCATAATTTTAAATCGCTTTTATTAATAGGATGTTTAAAAAACTAATTAGCATTTTGGTTTCATAAATTTTTTTTTTCAAACACGGAATATACATTAAAATAATTTTCATTGCCTGAAATAATGCTTTAAAATTCCACATGTCAACAATTCGTTTGGTTTCAAACTTAGAAGTAGTTCGAGATTTTTCGATAAGTGTTTTGAGAATGAAATATCCATCTTCGATTCTCCACCCCAAATCTTTTCACAATTTTCAACATTTGAGGATAAATTATTCATGTCATCGTAGTTTTAGATTAACATCATTTCCTATTGGCCTTTCTTTGAGGACAAAATAGTTTCAATTTCAGTTCTGATGATGATACAATTTATGATTATGAATGCGGAAATGTTTTCTTTAAATGTTAGATTTGCCTGAATAAATTAAAAATGTTATTTAATTTGAATTGTTTTTTTAGAAACATTTAACAGAAAAATCTTTTAAGGAAACTTTAATTTCACTTGGTAGGATGAATGTTTCTTTTCTTGCAAGAAAAATATGCCAATAAGAAGTGAACATCAATATGCATTATATAAAAATTGCATACATTTATATAATTGCAGACACACACACATATATATATAAATTCTATGAATCTATAAATGTTCAAACTCAATGAAAATATATCAGTAATTATTATTGTTAACTGTTTTGTTTCAGAGACATTACCCAGGTTTCAAACTGGGAGTTTTCGAAAATTTTATTGTAAGATTCGAAAAAAAATAAATAAAAAGCATCATTATATCACTTAGAAATAAAAAAGGAAGAAAAAGAGATTTAATTATAAATCGCATCATCATCATTACTACTAAAAAAAGGATTCAATTTCTCTTATACATAGAATATATATTTTTATCAATCGTGAATTTATTTTCACTGCTATAACTCATTTGTTCATTGCATACATATGCTAATTTTTGTAACACCGTAATTGTCTTGTGATTTCTCTTAATGCTATTTATTTTACCTCTCTATGATTTGTATAATATGTATACTTTTCATTAAATTCTACCCATAACTTTTTGGATTATCGCCATTATTTTAATTTTTTCTTAATTTATGATAACCAGTGTATCAAACTATTCTTGAGTTTTGATGGGAGAGTCAGACCTTAACTATGTTGGTCGATTTGATCTTGTCAAAAGTGATTATTATTTTTTAAAAAAATACACGTAATCAATTACAGCAAATACATTTTCTTGGAATGTAAACTATTCATAGGAAAGGAAGAAAATTGCAGGATATAACAATAATTATAGTTACCAAGAATAAATAAAAATTCCTCTTTTTATATTAAATTATTTATGTTCTCTCAGTAATTTATGTTGCTCTGAAATTAGTTTGTGAAAAAAAATAGGTAAAATGTTTGATTGTCATAATAATAATAACTGAGGCATGTTTTTGCCACAAAAAATGATTCATGTGCTCATGTGTAAAAAAGTAAAGTTTCTTTTCGATAAATCTTTGCAACATCAACAAAAGGGATTATTTAATATTTTTTATTATTGGAAATGTTTTTGTGTCTAACCAAAACAGTTTCAGACACATCATGATTTTTTACTTTTCTCCTACACTATATTATCAATAGCAGATTTCTTTACTTTTCAACCTCACCCATCCTTTCATTTGTAAGTTGCTGGTTTGAATAAAATTATTGTTGAAAATTATCATATTTTGAAAAAATAGGCGTGCAGTAAGCAAATTTTGTATTTACTTACAAGCACAATTTTTGAAATAATGTGTATTTAAGCAATTTCGAAGTGTTGCAAATGCAATTATATATATATATTAGTTTGGAGAAAAAAGAAATCGATTATCTTTTCGGTAGATGGCCGTATTAAGCTATACCTGATGGCTGTATTGGTTTATATCTCATAAAGTATTGATCAACCAATTTCAGATTTATGCTCATTGGAAAAATGACTTTCCACAGTAAAACATTTTGCGGATTTTTGGTTGGTCTATTCAGCTGGGAGCAACAGGGCGTTAAAAATGGAAATAAATAAACAGAAAATTTTCGATACATTTTATAGTTTTTTTTTTTTTTTTTGATAAAGGCAAAAATGGAAGCCAGGCGGCTGAAATTGCGGATTCATTGTCCCGATACTGTAATAGCCAATTACATATAAGTTTGATTTTGTGGATTCCATTCAAGTATTTTTGATGTTAAGGGTGGACTTCACTCAAGTAGTTGATAAAAATGATGATAAAAAATAGAAATGATCGAAATTGGCTAGCCTATCATCAGTTGTAACATCACCAGGAAGTACAAATCAATCCTCAAACTGCTTTAAGCTATTTGCACAAAACGAATCCAAAATATTTTAAACAAAACCCTGAAGTTGAATTAAAAGTGACGGATTTCTTTTTCCTCTACTTAATATACATACAGTATACTTAACATTTTGAAAATAATATTTTTTTTTATCTAAGATATCATAACATTACTGAAAACTTTACCCATTTTAAATTAAACTTTCCAATTCTCGTGTTTCTAGTTTCATAATATTTTTCAAAATTAGTTAATTTATAAGACTGTTTTCACCATGAGCTCAAAGAGAGTTATGTACAGAGAGTGGTACGTAAAAGTGATAATAAAAGGTAATGTATTACTCCCTTTTCCACTGCAGGGGCTAAAAAGGCTCTTCATCCACTTCATCACATATGTGAACACGTTTGTGTGAAGAGATTTTTCTTATCCATTTGTGTTGTGATGCTATTGATGACATCCTGAATTCTGATCGTGAGTTTCTCCATTGCATGTACATCTGTTTTGTATACACTTCGATTTAGCAGTAGGTCCTACAGGTAAAAAGTCACGAGACAAGTGACTGAGGAGATCACCAACTCCTGTTGATCGTCTTCAGATGTAAGAACATCATGTACAAGGGACAATCCATGATCTCATCTGTGGTATGTCACTCCGTCTTGCTGAAAGGAACATAATTGAATTGTCTTCTGGAAAGAAAATTCCTCTAAGATTCCCAAATAGTATTCACTGTCGCCTCAAAGAATATGAGCCCCATTCACAGGGAATTTGTTGTCCAAAATGTAATATACGTATATAAACAAACAATTTTGAGCAATATTCTATAATATTTTGAAAGGCTGGTTTTACATGCTGCACTCTGTATAAGCCATAAATCGTCGCTTAGAGAATTTGACTGATAATGATTGATAAATCAAAGATGTTAAACTATAAAAATAAATGAATGAAAAAAATTATAGAAGTATTTAGAAATACAATTATATAAGAGTTCACCTTGATCTACTGGTAGGTCACTATCCAGAACGAAAAGTCCCTGGCTCGTTCACAGTCATTGTTGAACAATAGATGAAGTTGCGTTTCTGCCTTCTGTATGCCTGTGTGTTGGGTTGATTGCTTGGAGAGATTTCCAGGTTTCCTCCCTTGCGACATATAATCGTGGCCCATTATTTATGAAAGTCATCCCGGAAGACAATTATTCCGTGAGAATTAAATTGCCTTACAACAATCTTAGACAACCTAAAAATGCGATGGCGAAAAATATGTCCCTGCTTATACTTTTAAAAGATATCATTTAGTATACTGCATATTGAATTAGGATCAAGTTCTATGGAGGCCAGTTTTTAATAAGGAAATAGAAATTTCGTTTTCCAAAAAATAAATAATTAATGAATAAAAGTAGTTAATCTTTAACGCCATTCTTCATGGATTAGTTTGAAACAGTAAAAGTTAAAAAAGAAGTTTCGATCATTTTTATGCTTTTACAGAGCAAATCCGTTCATTATTTTTCTTGATGTCGACTGAGACTTTTCTGCAGGATTCACTGTTGTACATAAAGTGTTTTAATAAATTTGTAATAGGTTACTTTATAATTTTGCCTAATATACAATGATAAAGGATTCTTTTTCTCAAAAGCACTGTGATAATCATCTGAATGTTATATTATTAGAAATATGAAAATTAGTAATTTTTTATAAGTGTTTTAAAAGTTTATTGAATAAAAATCTTTAAATAACAGGATTTCCAATAGAAATTAGTCATAAGAAAACAACTGCTTTTCTCATTTCAGAATGGAAATTCATAAAGAACAAACTTTTTATTCAACACGAATGATCAGAAATTAATTTTGGCAGTATAGCACCGACTGCAAATGATCATATTTTGTATAATATGTTTCTTATTTCTTAACTTTTTAAGACATCACGGTTGAATTATCATCAACTTGTATATTAATTTTTTAGCACATTTAAATCTTTTTTAACATATAAATCAGTATAATGCAGAAAAAATGCATAAAGATATTTTCCTTATGATGTATCAGTCAGTATAACATTTTTAGGTAATGTATTTTTGTTGTAAAAAATATTAAAACTATTTTGTATTTTTCTTCAAATTTAATTAAATAAATTAATTTCTCAAGTGTCAAAGTAAATGACGTTACATTATAAAAATATTTTTAAGTAATATAGGATTTGAAAGTTTTTGAAATTTTATACTATGTTGAATAATATTAAATGAAATTTTGAAATTCCAGAAAAGAATTACTTGAAGCGTGAAAAAAAATTTTTTTTCAAATTATGTTGCATTCTAAAGGATTTTCTCTAATACAAAATTTCGAAAATAAGCAATTTGTAAATTAAAAGTGAATATTTTTTCATATTATGTTTTAATCCTATTTTATTTCAGAAATAAAAGATTGTCTGAATCTTAGAAGATAATAAGTAATATGCAAATAAGTTTTAATGAAAATTACAGTTATAAATTCGATATTTTAAAAGATAATTTCCTACATTATCAGGAACATTTTTAGCCCAAGTATTACATGTGTTTTTGTGGCGTGTTTGGAAAAGACATTCTACTCAGTAATAGATGATCGCGAGTTTTATATCCAAGACAACCGAAAATCTTTCATGTGGGTGAAAGTTCACTGTTCACTGTTGGTGAAAAGAGCACAGAAAATAGACCGTAGTCGTAAATTCTTCCAAGTGAAATGATGCATTTAGGAACTGTAAACCAAATCAAAAAGAAGATTTCAGGACCCAGCAGAAGAATTTTCAAACTTCTGCCCATTTTTGGAGTGACCATGGCATATCCCTTAGAGGCTATATAATAAAAGACGCTCTGATGTCTACCCTTCGTAATGCCAAAAGTTTCAACATCCACTTGATCAAGACTAGAAATGAAAAGGAAGTTACATTGCAGGCATTCAAATTAATAGAATCTAAGTTTAATTTAATTTTTATGGATTAATATAATTGACAGATTACATGAAAAAAATTACAATATTTTTTTTACTTTATCGCTGCCCAACTTATTATGTGTGATTTCGTTTTCATTTAATTTTCAATACATTTCACTTTTACGCTTAAGAGATTTTCCTGACAATAATTTCTTCCAATCGAAAGTTTGAGGTAAATGTTTTTACAATAATGAACTAGACGAAAACTTTTTTCATTTTATGTTTTCCTAAATATTTTTGGGCGAAAAACCAAATACGTAAGTGTTTTTCTTTCTTATTCAAGCATATTAAACAGAGTTCAAATTTATGAATCTAAAATTTAATTTTAATTAAGGAAGTATTTGACAGTATCAGTAATTATGTATAATTTTAAATTCACAAATTTTCCTGTAACTGCAAAGTATAATTTTAATGCTATTACATTCTGAATTTGGTGTTATAAGTAAAGATATAACACATTGATACTTACACTTCAAAGTTGATAGAAAAAATTTGATTTAAGATTACGATTAAAGTTTAAATGAAAAATTTATTTAATGTTGTTAGAATTTTAAGAAGAATTCCTTTTACTTCTTTGAGCTAGCTAATTTTTAATTATTATTTTCATTTACTAAATGTTGAAAAATTAACAAATGCGAATTTATCCCATATTTACACATTAGAATGTAAATTTGTGATATTTCCTTATAATGCAATGTTATAGGAGAAATATACAATACTATTTGTTAGGAGCAACAGCGAAATGAAGTCTGCATGCAATATAATAAAATAAAGGCTTCTAATAGTTTTTGTTTAATACATAAATTAAAGCAATAATTATTTATTATAATTTAATAAAGAATAACAAAAATTTGTTGATAAAAAATTAGGATAATACGTTTACTTCTAAAAATATTAATTAAAGAACAAATGCTAAGGTCTCAATATAACCTTAGAATATAACTCAATTCTTATACATATATTCAATATGCATAATAATTTACGCAAACTTTTACGACCGTAACCAGAAGAGCCGCAGTGGTTTGGTTGGTTAGGACGTTCGTTTTTGTTATAAAAAGGTAGTGAGTTCAGCTTAGTGAAAAATCTGCCGTGTTTGATAAAGGTGGCTGGGGCACGTTAAATAGTCGTGTCGCAATATCCTCCATGAGAAATGATACCTCTGGAGGTGGCAGAATAAGTATTGGGTATCTTTTACTTGGTTCCTGCAACTAAATTTTGACGACACCCAACCAGCTGCTTCTATCCATGTGGTATCATTGGCTTACATGGACTCACAGCTGAATACAAAGAAGCATGTTGGTGCAACAACAACAGCTATGACTAATATGAAACAACTCTATTTTAAGATATAGGAGAAAACACAAGACGTGAACTCTACAAGTGATGTTCATGACGTCAAAAAAGGAGCACTTTCAATGCCTACATCACCCATTCATGAAAAATCACATTATAGGTGGCGTAGTTTGATGATATGGAATATATCATCATTTTTGGGGGACATACGGTCTGCATGGCAATTTAAAGACCCAAACGCATGCAGACGAGATATTGAGACCATGTCTTTTATAGCATCCATTGGTACACATTTCTATACATGAACATGTGTAATGTATCTCATGCAATTGTCTCATGGATTTGAAAATGAAACTTCATTGTATGTAGTGACCAACCTACTCTCATGCACTAAATGTGATAGAACACATTTAGAAAATACTTTTTGCTGGGAACACACTTGGGTAACACTTTCTTGTGGAACTAAAACCTTTTATTGCTTAGGGCTTGAACATTACAATTTTTGAAAGTGGAATTCTATATTTCAAAATGTATATTACATCGCTGCAAAACAACAGTAGCTATACAATGGCACAGTGTTAAATATATTGCATCATTTTCCTAAAGTAATAGATTTTCAGCATCCAAATGTAAACAAAGATTGTTCGCGAGTATTTTTTATCATATTAATTCTAGCGTTTTAAAGAATTGAAATTCCGTTAAAATTTTTTCCTGCATTTATTTTATATTTCATTTATTTGAATGTGTATTCTAATTTTCATTACTAATCACGCATGATTGATCCGTAAATGTTTACTCATTTTCTTTTAATTTATTTTTATAATTGTTTGAAAAAGTGCGTTTTATGAACAGTTTTATTGTCTGTTTAAAGAAAGTTAAATTAGATTAAAATATTTTATTTCCTCAAGATGTCATATTTTTTAATGCAAATAGAGTAATGAAAATTGAATACAATTTCTAATTTACTTTTCACAATATTAAAATTAACCATGCTCTCTCTAATATAACAGAAATAAGCCAAAAACTAACTTCACAGGAATTCTTAAGATTATAAATATTTTTAGCGAATTATATTCTTATGAACCATTTGTCTGATTTTTTTTGACAATGTCTGCAATAATGCAAATTCCAGAACTTATTGTATTGTTCTTTTTTACCCATCTACACAATCTCGCCTTTTGCTTATCATTTTTCATAGTATTTTTAAGCAAAAAAAAAAAAAAAAGGTGTTTGAAAGAGTTTATTTATGAGTTCTTTTAAACTTATGGTATATTCGACGAAAATGATTTTCTTTAACAATGATCTCTCGGCAAATGAATTCCTTCACATTTTCTATTTCCATAAACACGGTAAAAAAAGAAAGATAAATAAATGTAGCAACGTAATTTTGCCTTATTTGAAATATGGTAAACACAGTTTTAATAAATAATGACGCTATTATCTTCAATTCTTGAATTCAAGAACTGCACACGTAATAGAATTACCCAAGAAATATAAATTTACTGTAATAGCCTTTTGAGTTTGATATACTTTATAATAAGCATCAGCTGCAGTTATTACTGGATAAAATAAAAAAACTTCCCTTAAGACTATAAGTAAAATTTAAGTGAGAGAAAATTTCCTAATATTTATATCAGGCCATTAAAAGGATAACTTTATATCGTTTCCTGAAATATTTAAGATTTATGGAAACTGCGAAATTTTAATTATCTGCAAAGTAACTAGAAATAGTTTAAATAATAATCAAGTAGGAAATATAAATGGTTAAAGTAATAAAAGATATGATTTAGCAATTGTGATATTTTAATGATATAATTTACGTTTAACAGTTGAATTTTTCAGTGAGTAATAGGGCAATATAATTTATCTAATATTTTGAAGACTAATAAATTTTGGTTTTATGTATTAGTATCCGGTGTTTATTAAATTGTTAATTAATAATACGGTACACGTATATATTAACCGTGGTGGACTGGTTGGTTAGGCCGTCGTTTTGGTTATCTGAAGGTGGTGTTGCAAACTAAGTACACTGAGTGGGCGCCTCTTTATAAATAGTTTTATAAAACTTAAAATGGTGTGGCTGGCTACATGGATTGTAACTCTTTCAGGAAAGTTGGCGTAACTTACAATGCCTTTTTTTGTAAATAGTCTATTTTCGTTTATAAAATAAATATTGATTTTCAAATTGTGGTTTATTCAATGCCCAAGGACATCCTACCATGAAGCTTTGCTTTATGGTGCATCGGCCGTGAAGGAAGTCGTGGATTAAAAGTGAGGACTGCAATTCGGGATATTGTTGGGCGGAGTTTTGGACTTTGAGGTAAGCTGGAGTTTCTACAATGGATAAGCTTTCTAAATTAGTTTAAAAGAGGAGCATTGCTGGTACTGCTACAACTAAAATAGTTTAAAAAAAAAGTTCATGAATTTGATATATCTACACAATGTTATTTGATTCACTTTCTGAATTACTAGAGCTTTTGGAAGCTAAAGAATTAGTTTAAAAAAACTATGATTTAGGTATAGAAGATCTCTTTTAAATTCTGAAGAGTTTGTTAAAGAAATAAAGGCTCCGAAGAATACGAGGACAAAATGGTTTTGGCGAAAATAAAATTAAAAGCTAAAATGAAGGAACTGAATCAAGTCAATATGTTAAGGGTTAACTCTCTTCAAAATGTATTGAATGTTTCAGAAACACCTCCTACCACGTTAAACCTGACGAAATTAGAAATACGTTTCTCTGGTGATTCTAGTAAATTGAGTTTTTAAATTGTTTTGATAGTACAGTTGGTTCCAATGATTCTTTAACGAAAATTGAGAAATTCCGATATTTAAAGTCTCTTGCTTTCTTGTCCTGCATATGCTTATTTTGAGTTAAATGATAAAAATTGTTGCTTATTTTGAGTTAAATGATAAAAATTGATTCTTATCCTGAACTTTTAAAACATAGGTATGGTAGAAAAGAATACAAAATTAATACATAAATGACAAGATTGTTAAATTTACAACCTGTAAAAAATGTATTTTATGTAAAAAGTTAACGTAGATTACATGATGAAATAGAAGTTAATATCAGAAATTTTGCGTTCATTAAATGTAACTGAAGGCTCGTATGGGCATTTGCTGAATCACTTATTAATGAAATTATTAACTCCAGATTTAGTTTTGGATTTTCATAGAACACTAGATAAAGAAGCGATTTGGGAGATTTCGGAAATGTGAAGTTTTTAAAAAATGAAGTTGAGTCACGCGAATTGTATAAACTCTGATGTTGAACAAAAAATTCTTAAATTAAACAACTAGGAAAGATGCTGGTGCTGTTTCAAAAAGAATCGTCTTTTTCGCAATTTTAAAGCGCAAATTGTCTGTAAAAAGTGTGTGTGTTCGAGCAGATTCCATCGTGAGTCCAGAAAAAATAATTCAAATAAGTCTACTTAAATCGTCTGCAAGAAACTGTGGAGAAGAGTGTGCTTCTAATGATACACTTCCTCAGATGAATAAAATTGTTGAATACATTTCAGTTTCCCATAGCAATATTAAAGCAAAAAGTCCTTTTACAAGCTTGGTTTTTTCTTGTTCCGATGAAAGTTCTATTTTGACTAATATAATTCTAGATAATGCTTCACATCGAAGTTTCATATCTGTTAAGTTAGAGAAGAAATTAAAATTAAAACTGTCACACTATGAAAAATTGGCAATATTTCCGTTCAGGTAGAAAACAGCTCGGGAGGAAGAATATCCATTCGTTAAGTTGGTTTTAAAAAATCGAAATCATCCTTTGAAGTGCTATAGGTTGAAGGATCTTATAACAGATTTTATTTCTAATTTAACTTTGAATATTCCCGACGTTTCAGTTCTGGAGGCGTTAAGAAGAAAGGTCTTCCTGACTCGTTTGATAACAAAATTCAAACTAATCTTGTTGCGATTCTTTTAGGGATCTAGTTTATGATGAAAAAATAGAATTAAATAAAAATGTATATGCAATTCTTGTTTTGAATGGCTTCTGGCAAGAATATGGAAGGGTAAAAGATCAGATAATTATGAGAATGTATGCATGGTTATGGATTCTAATTCTATTATGTTTGATTTTAAAAAAAGTTTTGGGGGTTAGAAGAATTTCCAAATGAAAACCAAAATTTTTCTAAAAAAAAAAAAAAAAAAAACAAAGAATTGAAAAATTTTGAAATTTAATGGGGAAAAGGTATGTTTGTAAAATAATGTGGAAGGAAGATTGTGGAAACCACCATTTTATTTTAAATTTAATTTTGAGGTTGCAAAAAGTCGTTTCGTTGCATTAAGTAATAAATTAGATAAAAAAAAAAATCCCGGAGTTTGTACGCACTTTATACAAATTATAGAAGATCGGGTAAGAAATCTAACCGTGAGAAAATGTGTTGATGAGAATAAAAATTCTGCATATTATGTCTCATAGAATATGTAACTGGGGAGGATAAAGAAACAACTCGAGTTAAGATTGTTTGTGATTGTAGCAGTAAGGCAAAAGAAAATGAAAAATATCTCTTGAATCGAGAGTTTATTTTTATGTCAATATATTGGATATAATACTTAAGTTTCGGGAAAATTCAGTTACATTTAGAGAAAGCGTTTCTTATGATAGAGATTGTTGAGGAAGAAAGAAACTGTAAATTTTTGTGGTTTCCGGAAGCCTTCATTTTGGTCTAACGTCTCCTTTTGTTTTGGCTCGTGTTTTGAAGTTTCACATAAGGAAATCCAAGGAAAAACGTCCAGATTGTTTTGAAGTGTTAAATTCTTTTCTTTATGGGAGCAATTTGTACTATGGAACTGAAACTGCTCAAGATGCTTATCAGTTAACCTCTTCGGCAATAAAAATGCTTCATGCTGCCGGATTTCATTTGAGAAAACTAACTCTCCACAACTTAATAAACTTTGGTATGAAAATGGATATGAGGAAAATACTGATTTCGGATAAGGAGCAGGATAGCATGTACAGATATAAAAGTTTCTGCTAATGAAATAAATGCAAATCACGCTTATTTACTGAGTTATTTATATTATATAAATTTCATGCAAAATATCTAGAAAATATTAGATATAGAATTTTAAACTATTTGACACACTTCTTATTGAAGTTTTTAATCCGAGATTTAATTATCTTCCTAAGAAATCTTCAACAAAAATTAATAAAATGAAATACAAAATTTAACAGAATATGAAGAAAAATTTATAGTTTGTTTATTGGGAATCAAATTGAATATTTTTTTATAAATAAAAACTTAAAAGATAAAATAAAAAAAATTATGAACTCTTTAGTGGAAATAAAATTAAAAAAAAATTATTTTACCACTATACAATAGGTTCATTAAAAATTTCGAAACCTAGATCCAAGCATAACGCCAAATGTTTAATAATCAATAAAGGTCCTTATCCTTAAAAATAGACATTAAGGGGATCTCAGGAATTTTCAACATGAATACTTTGAAATTGAACATTGAGATTCCTATTCCGTTATTTTCTGAAGATTTAAGGAACACTATTCCTTTAAATTTTTCGAAAATATTTTAAAATGTATGAATTATTATCCTTTATAGCATAGTTATAATAAAAATTTTCCCTTATGTGTTGAATTTTATAAGAAATTTTTATTAGTTTTTTTTTTTAGTCCTTTTATAAGAATATGAAGCAATGTAAGCATTATTTGTTTTTTATATTTTACCAATATCAGAAAGAATTATTTTTTATGTTTATATTTGTTAAAATTTTACTTAATGATATAAAAAATGTACATTAAATTTTTCAGAAATGTTTTACCTTAAATTTTTAGAAATGTCTCTATACTTAATACACTATTTTTGCTAAAAATTTCTAAGGAAATTATCAGAATATTAAGACGTAAAGAATATCTTAAGTTTCAAAAACTAATGAAAATGAGAAATAAATTTAAAAGCAACCTTTTCATCATTTATATTATTAATTTCAATCTACAAAAATTTAAATACTTTTTATTCATATGTCATATAATTCATTTTAAAAATAAAATTAAAATTTGAGTAAATCGTTATTAGAAATGTATTCTAAGCGGTACCAGTATTTGTCCACCAGCAAAATTGCACCAAACATATGAGACTAATCTTCACGTATTACAAAATTTAAAGATTTTTTTTTATTATTTTACGTAATAAGTACTAAAACTTATGTTCCATTTTGCGATTCTATGATATCATAACTTATTTATCTTTGTTTTTAAGTATTTAAGAAATAAAAGGAAACATTAAAAATAGTAAATCGAATTTCAAAAAGAAAGCCCACACATTTTATAAGAACATAAAATTTTCTAAAATATTAGTTTAAGTGAATAGTTGCACCTAAATTAATATTTTAGACAACAATGTAAAAGTTGTGTTACATATGGCACTTGACCAAGTCAATCTCTCCCATCAGGGACTGGGCGAATGAAGTCAGAAAAAGCGTTTTTCGTTTTTAAACAGAGCACTCCTCCCTAAGAGGGTGGAAGTACAACTTAAATCATAGATGGCTGCATCATCTGGGTCTTCCAATCTAGACATAGGAAGCCAGGGAAGACTCAAGGTCTGGCTCCTAACATCCCCTGAGGTATTAATTTGGCATGGGAATATGGAGGACATAAACCAGGATTCGAATTCATCACCTTTTGATAGCGAGAAGGACGTCGAGTCCAATCAGGCTACCGTGCAATGTAAAAGTAAAGACATGTAATATATATGTAAAAAAAATAGTCAATTCCTACTTAGAACACCAAAAATTAATTTTATTTTAGTTTTTTATCAAATTTCGCATTGTCCGTTTGTAAAACAAAAGTCGATATTGTTTATCCTGTTTATTTTTTACTTTATTGATTCGATGAGATTCGATTAGAAAACGTGAAGATTCTACACCGACACTTTACCAACTTTCTCATTGAAAAACAAAATTTTTGTTTTGCATTCACTGTATTGCAGAAGATTTTTCATAAATTTTCATTTTTCTTAAACTAGAAAAATCTCTCTCACATGCACATTTTTTAACTCTCTCAATAATTTATTTTAAAACCATAAAGATGAACTTTCAAAGAAAGTAATAAACTCATTTACAAGATTATACAGATAAATAACTTTAAAAAATGTAAGAAATGTAAAGATGAAGATAGTATGTATTGATACCAGTAGATGGCATCACTACAAAATAGTTTTTTTTCCGTCTCACTCAAAACTAAAATTTTATTTGAACTCGAGTGGATGAATAATAAACATTTTATAAACTATTGAAAATTTGAGCAATATATATATGTTTAGTTTGTGTGAACTAAAATAGTAAGAATAAAATATTATAGATGCTAAATCTTTATGTATAAAAATTTAATTTTAAGGGTCATAGTTTTATAAAAGTCTACATCTAATGCATTGAAAAGCCTAACAACAATGAAAAACATATGTTGGGGAGTTACATTTGCAGAAAGACAAGCATTTCAACTATATTTTTTTTCCACAATTAAAGATTCGATATTTAATAAAACAGAATTTTTAATATATATTACTTTCAAATGCATATAAAAATTATAAATAATTATGCAGTTTTTTTAATGTTGTCATATTTTTGAAGATAACTATCAGAGAAAGAAAAAAGTCCTCATTAACAGTTTCAAATCAAACTTTTAAAATGCACCCGCTTTATTATATTACCTATTGATTTATTGTCAGCAATTGTATTTTATTTTTTCAATTTAGTTTTTGTAATGTATAATACTTATCGTAGACTGTTTAATTCTGCTTTTATTCATTTTTTGAGAAATATGAATGAACTATCATTGAATTCTCAGTTTCATTGTTTTAATACTTTTTACTTTTACGGCGGGTGTTGGGTGATGAACCCTTCCATTAGAACAAAGCCTGGGCACTCTTACATATTTAGTATTATCTGGTGGGCACGTCACGGAGGCAAAGAGCATTACCGACTTCACACCCCATAAGTCCGATAAGAGAGTATTCCACATTCCTTCTTAATCTCAGGACAAAGAAACAGAGAAAGGAACATTCATCCCCGAACTAAGATTAGATTCGAACCGGGAACAACATCCTTGGAATCAAGAACGATAACGACTCAGCCATCAGCGGGCTTGTTTTAAAATTTTTCACATTGGAACTGCTGCTTACAATAGCTGCCATTTTAATTCTTTTATTGGTATCGAAGTTATCTTTTAAGATTAACTAGCTGATAAGAGATGCTATGTAAACATTTATTGGCACACATTTAAATAACTATTTTTCAAAGAAAGTAGTCCGTATGCAAGTATTCCAAGTAACCCTGAAAACTCCCAACCAACCACTACAAAGGACATGCATGTAAAAGTCAGAATGTTAACATCCATCTGCCGTTGTTCAGCAGTGAAAAATATCAATCGTGGAACTTTTTACATTCAAAATCTTGATCCTGTCACTAGACCTCGCAGAGTCCAATGTTGAATCCATGTTGTAAACTGCCTAGTGGCTAAAGCCTCTCAAAAGGGATTTTAACAGCCACCACGTATTGCCTAATAGGACTTTTTACAGATGATACGTTTCAGCAAGGCAGGAAATCCGGAAAACTTGAACCGGAGGTTCAAGCAGAAGGTAGAAATGGAAATCTATTTCCCGTTGTTCAACAGTAGCTGGAATCAACCTAAGATCTTTCTATTTGAAGAGCTGTATCCTACCACTAGGCTAGGGCGAACCCAATATAAACTTTTGCCGAAAACCATATTCTCGAATTTGATGATCGTAAGAGAATTCTTACCCAAATATTCAAGATTTTATTTTGCAACAAAATCCATCCCATTTTAATATCCACAACTATTTGTGAGTGATGAATTAGGAAGAGGGATTTAGTTTTTCAAGTTGTGAATCAACAAAAAAATCAAATAAAAATTTCCCAAATCAATTCCCACTATTAGTTCCCACGCACTCTATATATCTTGTTTAGATATTCAGTTGTCAATAAAATATTTTTAATGCATCCACACAAATTCAAATGTATTTTTTAAAACTTGTAGTGGATGACATTTGATGTTAATACAGTTTTTTCTTACATTAATTTCTTAATTAATTTAGTTTTATATGTGAGAAGATATGTTATTGTGTAGGAGTCTCGTGTGTTGGCATCAACAAATAATATTTTTATCTTTACATTTCATACATTCTTAATTTTATACTTTATCTTTTAAAAGTATTGCTTGTATTAATTCCTTTGAAAATTCAATTTTGTGGTTTTGAAATAAATTTGAGAGAGAGATTTTTTTTCTACTTAAAAAAATGAATGAAAATTATTTATAAAGAACTTTCTGCAATATAATGAAACGAAAAACTTGTTGGCGTCAGAGCGTTGAATCTTCATTTTTCTCGGATCTAATCTCGTCGAAGCTTAAAAATAAACGGAACAATCAAACTTGATTAACGATATTGACCCTTGATTCACAAACGGAAGAAATGAAATTTAATAAAGAAACTAGCATAAAATATTTCTTTGTTGACTTAAGTAGGAATTGACTTTAAAATTTTATTTTATATAGGAATTGTTTCCCCCTTTTTTTGGTGTTTTTTTGTTTTTTGTGTGTTTTCACAACGTGAACAACCAGATTCTAAATTTTTTCTATTTTTTGAGTCAAAAGAAAGCAGCACATTTGTAGAAACACCATCAACTTCCTGATGATTCTATCTAACTTGAGTGCAAAGCACTCAAGTTAGATGGAATCATCAGAAACTCGTCTTTTAACGAAAAAAGTTCTTTTTTCGTTAAAAGACGAGTTTTGGAACCCGATAATATTCATTAAGTAAATATTAAGAAAAAAAGTAAAAGACGAGAATTTTACAATCAATTTATAACTAAAACTGACACAAAAAAGAAAAATTGTAACTAACAAATCGTCAATAAAAAATTGTTTACAAATAATACATGAAAATTACGCAAATTTATTAAAATACTGTTTCGGTTATAAAATTTATTGCCATATAACTGGAAATGTATTGATTATTTAAAAAAAATATAGGTTAGCCTTTAATGTCACTTTATAGTAAAGTAAATGAAAGGAAATAACACACTAAAACTAAAATCTAAACAGACTCACCCAATTTTAGTGAAATTGTCATAAAATGTTTAAAAATGCATGTATCGAAAACATCTGCCCGTATAATATAGATAATCAATAATACTAGGCCAAAAATGTCGTTTACTTTATGAATTTAGAAGAATTTTAAAGATAGTGTTTCCCTTAAATACAATAGAAAAAATTGTTTATCTTTAAATATGAAGAATTTTCATTTTGCAAAACAAGACTGTCATTTCCTTGTTCCCAAAATTAAAGGAAATCTAATTCACTGACAGCAATTTACTAAATTAGCTTGAAACGATATTTAATAAAAATATATTATGGGTTTTTTCTAAGTTGAGATTGATTATCTATGCAAAGTATTCACTTCGTTTCATTTCACAACTTACAACAGTTTATTTTTATTCATACGAGACCAAATACATTTTTGACCATCAAAATTTCTGCACCAGGAAATAATTCAAAGAACATAATATTTATTATCCAAATGTATTATAAGAAAAATAAAAAATAATTTAATTTTCAAGAAATATTTGAAAGCATAGGTTTTGAGAAATCAGTATTAAAACAAATATCTTTTGTTGATGCTGTTGTTTTTGCAATAGCATGCTTCTCTGTACCTAATAATGAGTTTGGGCTCTACCAGTTATGTGAAAGCAGCAGCCATTGGTAGTCGTAATTTACAAGTGGGTCAAGTATTAAAAAATCTTCTTTCGTCCCTACGATTCAAAGAGGTACCATTTCACTTGGAGGATATTGCCACCTTGAACTATTGAATGTGCTTCAGTCGCCTTTAGTAAACATGACGGATCTTCAGTTAAGTCGGAACTGGAATTCACTATCTTTCGATTATGAGAACTACATCCTAACCAATCTATAGCCACCGTGACAGCATCTACACATCTGGTTCTTGGTCAAGCAGAGCTTATATAGCATGTTTTGATACAGCAGTTCATGAAGAATTATCCTAATGCAGTTTATCGATGAAAGTGACTATCATTTATTGAACAGATCTGGAGAACATGTTCACCAAAACAGCAGATAAACAATTGCTGTACAAATACCGATCCGCACAATAATGGTAACAACAACAGTATGGCGGTCCATTAGTTCAGGTAGTTAGAGCGTCGTGCTAATAACTTGGAGGACGTAGTTTTTGTCTATTATGAACTACCGAACATTTTATGTGTTATTAAATTTTACAGCTAATCATGGCCTTGTCTTAAAGTTGCACTCTTCGGAGCATCAAATCCCGCATTTGATCTCATTCATTGCTGAAGAATTGGTAATGGATGTGACGTTTTTAATTACAGCATGCATGTCTGTTGAAGTGGGTTCTTGGGAGCTTTCCCTTAAGACATGTGGATCTAGCCCACTATCTATGAAAACTTTCCTCGGAAGGCAATTTCAGCTGTAGATTTAAAAAGGCTTTAGTATCCACTTCGCAGTATCAAAAATAGGAACATGCATTTTGCTACTAACACTTAGCATTTCACAGGGCTTGTATGAATGATTAACACACCCTAAATGTAGCGGCCACTATTCAAAATACCATCCACGCAAATAAGAGGTAATAGACATATATTTAATGATATTTCATATCATCATTTCACGTTATAATCCTGTATGAATTATTGAACGGACTTTGGCATGATACTGCTGCCAAACACAGACGCAATGATCTTCATGTTGAAAACGCAACGGGAATTCTTTTAAAGAATGATTTTACGACACTGCTTTGATAACGACAATGAAGGAGTTCCTGATTGTTACGAAACCTCGAAAGGTAGCCGAAGCTATAGTTGCCAAAGGGGCAGTCTATGCAGTCGTAAATATCATCGACTTGTACGTGTAGACATTTGTTACATTGGGAACTATCTTATTTTTTGATACAAGTTTCTGTAAAATCTATTAAGGTAATGCGTAAAAGATGTCGGGTACAGACTTTCTTGAATACATAGATTCCATATTCCGCTGCCAGTCATAACTTGGTTGTTGGTGCTCTGATGGATGGGGACGTGTCCATGTTAGTATAAGGTTCCCAAAGTACTTACACTAGTGTGGCGTGGACGCCGAGAAAAGAGTAGCAGCTGAGGTATGACGTGATCACCTGACAAACTATGAAGAGCTTGATGATGGGTGAATACATTCCAAATGCGTTAAACTAAAGGAACAGTCCGAGACTCACTTGTACAACTATGTATGTTAGGAGTCTCGATGGAAGAGAACAGTATTACTGTGGTACGATAAATAGTTATTATATAATATAACAATTAAAACAATATCAAAGTTAAAGACACCCTTGTAAACCTTTTTGCATATTATGTGAACCATCACAGTAATTCTTCACCAGCCAATAGCATTCAAATGTTTACGTGTGACAGTCGTGCCTTACAAAATCAGTTTAAAAACATCGTAGTTATTGCTATTTTCGTCTATTCTACATAAGTAATTTGAATGGATCATTTCGTATTTAATATATATATATATATATATATATATATATATATATATATATATATATATATATATATATATATGAAATATATGAATGAGTGTGTCTGTGTTGTTACCTATGACACTTTGTCAACAGGGAAAAACCAAAGCCTAGCTCCCACAATCCCTAGAGTTATTAATTTGTAATGTGGAAACATGGAGGACATAGCGACTACGACATATTTTACGTGCCCCAGTCGCCATTAGTGAACACGACTGTCTTTAGTCGGTGGGGAATCGGACCCCAACCTTGCGGGCTATATATATATATATATATATATATACATAACTACAAAGCTAATTACTTAACTATTATATTTGACTAGTATTAAAATTATTGAGGAGGAGAGAGACCCATTGTTTTATAACACGTATTTCTCTTAAAAATTGATGTTTTATTGTAAGTTTTCTGAATTATATATGTATATATTCATTTTTTGAGGTATAGAAGACAGTCTCTGATAAGAAAAAAATTAATTCTTAAGAACATGTCTTAAGATCATTCTAAAAAACACGTTTTAGTGTGAAACATAACAAGCTATAAAATATATTATTTGAAAAGACTTCGAAATTTAGTAACAGCCTGTAAGAGTTACAAGAAACATTAGTATCTTTACCAGCAATTATATTTCATAAATTTGAAGATTAAAATATTATCAATAATAAATTCATTTTTATATTCAGAAAGTATAAGTTTTGTAAATTTATATTTATTAATACATTAAAGCAAGACATGATATTTGAAAAACTTGTGATTTTAAGGTTAAATTTTTACAATAGATAAAATACTGTTAAAAGTATATATTTTTAATTTCAAAGTAATAGTCTATAAAATAGCCTTTTTTATTGCATTTGTTTACCTGCTAATTTTTGATATTTGTTGTGATCTTAACATTGAAACAGATTTGTGCATTAACTAAGTGGTTAAAATAAATATAGCGCAAATACTGGTGACAGTTAAATTACCTGATGCAATTTATATTAAGGGTTCTCTAATTTAATAACAGTGAGGAACGATTAAACTTATTCACGAAATTAACAGAGCAGATATTATTCGAGGAAGGCTTTGAAAATGCTTAACTTGGATTTTAATCTTCTTATAAACTTAGAATTATTACGGGGAAGTATTGTCTCTTGTTATAGTTATAGGATTATTGATTAATCTAACATTTATTGTTTAGAATTCAATGATTGTAACACCAAGATTGCGTTAAGTGATTCCTTAAATAAACACACTTAATGATCAAATACATCAGTTTATGCTAAAGAATTAAATGATTTTAAGCTTTCGTTTCATTTTTAATATCTGCGCAATTTAGAATTAAAGTATGTAATTAATGGATATTATACTTTTTTTTTTAAATAAAAATATTACTTTACTTTTATGACTTTCAAAGTTATCTGTACGGTAATCTTTTTAAAACCTAATTACTAAACTAATCAAAACACACACTATTGCATTCATGCTTCTCTAACAAATAACCATATTACTAATAAAACTTTGAACTCATTATTGCATTATAAAAAGTTGAAAAATAATAATAAAAGAAAATGTCAAAAAATTTGTAATATTTTAGTGAATCAGTTTAAGAGTATTAGGAAAGTTTTGTAAATGATATATTTTTCTTTTCATTTTTGCTTATGAATATATAAATTTAAAGAAATATAATGTCTTGTTTGAAATATAAAAAATGTTTTTCTATTTGGTCAGGTTTACATGATGCTTCTGTAATAATTGCATTTAAATATTCATTAGGTTATTACTAGAAGTTCAATGGCGTAGTGAGAGTGTTTCGCGCTTCAAGCACTCAAGTCCAAGATTTTATTCTCAGGCTGACGGGATGAAAGGTCTACGCAATCTTTCATCCCTTCCGTGAATCAATAATACCAAGTATGATTGTGAACTAAACATTGTGCCTTTCATCTTAGGCTGACCAACTAATCGAGACATACACCTCGCACCCTAAATCAAGAAAACAGATATGGGCACTGTAAGCTTTGGCCTTCTCCGATAGGCTGTCGTGACACAGAGTATAGGTTATTACTTTTCGTTATTCAGTAGATTGTATTAAATAAGAAAGTTTACCTCATTGATTAAGAACTATAATTTTTTTTCTCAATGCTCCTTTAAATGAATATTAATGGAGCATTTGTTTCATGTTACCGTCTTATATAGTTCTAACACACTTCATTAATTAATTTTGTTGTTACACATCCTCGAAATTAGAAGCGATAAATCAAGCCCATGAAAGTGTGCACCCTGAAGTCCTAAGCTAAAATTGAATTGTCAGAAAGGTTCAGCCTGAAGAGGCCCAGACAAGCAAGAATGTGTTCAGGAGAAGCCATAAAGCACTTGGTGCAGTCTTCAAATTGCTTTGATTCCCAAGAGAACTTCATAGTTTTACTGTGTCCACTGAGAAACCGAGTAAGTGCGGTTAGATCCTATCTACTTCATACTAAAGCCAGAGAACACTCTGGGCGACTGCTCTTATACCAATGATTAGCTAGAGAGGCGAGACATGGTTTTAAATTGGTTCTTAGCTCTCAAAGAAATTTCCAAGTAGGTAGGAGGTACAGTGGACTCAATGGAATCCCCAGCATCCGCCATGGCCAACGTGTCAGCAATCTCATCACGCTCGATCTCAACATGAGAGGGAATCCACTGAAAGTGGATCTGATGATACAGGGAAATTTATTTTAAGTTTTTGAGTATCCCTCATTCCACGCCAGTTTGCCAAATGTTGGATAGAGCTTCGACTATTTGTTAAGATTCAGATTTTTTAATAAACTTGATTAAAAAATGCTAAAAGAAATAAATTAATTAAAAAATTAAATTTTTTTCTCTTTTTTTAAGTATACTATATGTATATATATCCATGTAAACGAAGAAATAATGCATGGTCCCTTGATACATCATGCTTAGCTATTGCAATATAACATATTAATATATTGTAATAGCTAAGTAAGTAAGTATGTATTAATTAAATTATACTTTATAAATTAAATTACATTATATAGCATGGCACCCTATAAGGTAGCTAACGCCCACAGTTCCCATATTTGTTTCCTTGACCTAGTGCTCAGGGATGTGAAGCAGATTTCTCGATTAGGTGATTAACCTTACGCGAAGCTCCAGTGTTTTAATTCCCAAGTAAGCTTGGTAGACAATTTTATCGATGCAATGATCGGATGAAAGGTTGTAAAATGAAAGATTGAGTCAACATTGCACAGCAAGAGGATCGGACCTGCGAGGTTAAGAGTGCGAAACACAACCACTGCGCTATCGAGCTTCAGCTATTACATTTAATATATTACTGCCCCTTTCTTGCATGATGGCATTTAGTTAGTAGACTTTACAAAAAAATGAGTGTTCCGTATTTGTAATGTACACATTTACTACTGAGCATCTGCCTTGGCGCACTTATTAATCATGCCATTTTTGGCAACTTTTTTCTTGTAAATTTCTGTGTCTAACGCTCTATCGCAGCTAGAGCATGCAGCAATAAAAGCATTTTTCATTACAATGGCTTTTGCTTTTAACTAAAGCAACTCCGCACAATTTGGACCTTAGCTATCCGGAGGTGAACCAGATCCTATGGAATAAATAATTCTATATGCTATAACTGGATTTAATAGAATAAAATTAGATCACTAAGATGACTAATATGAGAGCTCTAAATCGAAAGCGCGGCGACATCAAAAGCCAGCTGACGAAATTAAATAATGTCATCACAGAAGGGTAAGATGAACTGGACTTTCTTGAACTTTAGGCTTAATTAGATATTTGTCTTACTTTAATCGCAAAGGAAGAATTCCAAAAGGTCGAGGCCTCTCTTTACGAAGTAGATGATATCATTTAAAAGTTAGAGGTAAGCCTCAAAACCTCTATTAACAAATAAAAAATTGTAAATAAAACAAAAGCGTTGAAGAATCTATTATCAGTGAACAACCAAAAAAGGCTTTTATAAAGCTTCCGAAAATCCAATTTCTGTTTTGTACCGGAAATTTTGAGAAATGGAACTTGTTTAAAACGCAATTTAATAGCCTAAGTAATGAAAATCCTGAACTTTCTAAAAATGAAAAATTGCATTATTTACGCGGATTGCTAAAGGAGAAGTTAAAATCATAGAAACTGCTAACGATAACTTTTCTTCTCTCTTTAAAGCTTTAGAGCAACGCTATGAAAACAAAAGAATAATTGTTAACTGTCAAATCAAAAACATTGTATATCTCCATCTCTTAGAGCATGAATCAAGAAAAGATTTACGGAACATATTGGATACCATTTTAAAAAATCTTAGATCATTAAAAATCTTAGATTTCGCTAGAGACAAATTATCTAATGTCTTGTTAATAAATATTGTACTTGATAAATTAGATCGAGACACTCGTAAACAATTTGAACTACCATTGAAAAACAACGATGTATCAGAATGTGATAATTTTCTCGAATTCTTAGAATGGAAGAGACAAATTTTAAGCAATATTCAAACTAACATTCCATCTAAATTTAATGCTGATAGATCAAAATCGTTGTTAAGAGAGAGAAACCTCTTATATTGTGTTTGCAAATTACAAACACATCCGCTTTATCATTGTAGTGCATTGAAAAAAATTATCCGAAAGGTTAGATAAATTAAAAAAATATCGGCTTTTTGTAAAAGTTGCTTAAGTGGATTTCACTCATTGTTTAGGTGTAACTCGAAAAGTTCTTGTGTTTCGTTTGTAAAAGGAAATTAGATTATCACACACTCCTTCACAAATTGATAAGAACTATTGATATGTACACAAACTGATAAGCTTTCAATGATATTTACTTAAACATCCAAGAGAATCAACGCATACACTTGAAGCCTACGGAATCTCAAGAGCGAAATCAACAAATTAACAGTTCAGAATCAATTGATATGTGGCTGCCAGAACATCGTCGGCTTTCGTTTTTCGGTAACGGAAGGAAGAGCATTTTAATAAATGGCAATAATATATGAGAGAGACGCATGGGGGAGATGCAAACAATTCAGACGCGTCCTTGAGTCTGCCAGTGAGTCATGTTTTCTCTCCTCCGCTGCGGAAGATTTATTAAGTTTGAGAAAAGAAAAAAATAAATAACCCAATTGCTGGTTTGAATGATACTTCCGTAAATAGAGAAAAAAGGTTTCTGTTCTATTATCGAATAAAAACAAGGATTCGCAATGGGTAGATGATACTTATTTGTAAAAACATTTCTTTTACAGTTTAAACAAACTTCACTCGTAATGAAAAAAAAAAACCATTGTAATTTTTATTTTATACAATTCTAAAATTTGGCGGCATACTTTAAAAATTGAGTAGCTCCCAAAAGTGCCGCGGTATAGTGGTTAAGAGTCACTTTGGCCTATCACTAAATCTTATGAATTCAACTAACGTGATTCAAAAACAGATGATATTGGATTAGAAAGTAGATGGTCTGGAGCGATTAATCAAGGCTCACTAGTTACTGTTCAGATCGAGAGATTTGATATAGTCGTCTGTCGAGAAAATGTTACCGAATAGATTGTTTAAGAATCAATATAATTTGATGGAGATGGATTTAATCTTTGAGTATTTCTCTTGCTATGATTTGGTTCTTTCTGAAATAATATCTGGTAGGTTTAGCAGCAACATCTACAGTCCCATTCTGAGTAACCATGTACCTCCTAAACGGTGTCAGTTTTATGGAATGAACTCTTGTTACTTTCAGAACAGTGATAGCTTCAGGTTTGTAGTTCCATAATACCTCGGTATAATCAGAATGAAGGTCATTGCATACCAGCCCGCTGACGAGTAAGTAAAGTACTCCTGGGCGAGTTGGAGCATTATCTTTAGCAGGTTCCATTTTTCGAATTAAATGCGTGTACTTCGTGAGTATTTTCATTCGTTGAAAAATTGTTTGCTTTTCAGCGTTTATATCGGAGAATCATATTTTCCCGAATGATTCCATTTTACAATACTTAGAGGACATCGTTTCTTTATTCTGGTTTCTAACTACTTATTGGTAAATAGTGTAAAATTATTCAATTATTGTAAGTAATAGACAATAATAACCATTATTTATGATGGATATAATAGTAAAAGTAAGAATATGAAAAACATAAAAGTTCAACAATGGAAATATAAGTTTTCGGAATAAATCTTGTAGAAAATAAAAACTGGTCCCTTTGGCCCTATTCCCAAGAGAACTTACCATGTTTACATTCATAAATCAAAATCTCAAAAAGAAAGAATATATTAGACCTATCTTAAGTGATTTTCTGATTTTTTATAAGCAGAATTCTACAAAAAAAGGGATTTTTCAACTCATAATTTGACAAATGTGTTCCTCTAAAATAGATTCAAAAACGGAAATTTTAGTAACAGAAATCTATACAACTCAATCATGTTAACTCTTCTCTAAAATTTTCTAGAAATATTTCAGTTTATCTAAATATTCATGATGAGATAGAAATTATTTTACGTTAAATCTAAAAAATAGTACGATGGTAAGCTTTCTTATCATCAGGAATTATAAAATGCTTTAATCATTATCCTTTCGATGATTAAATTATTAATTTCAAAGACTAATTTCGGTTTATAACAAATTTTTCCAGGAATCTAGATATAAAATTTGAAAATGCTATTTATTGGTCATTTAGTAGTGATTTAATTAATAAAAAATTAATTTAATTTGGATAAAATTTAGTTTTACGTATATAGGCTAACATTCGATCAGAAAATTTTAACATTATTAATAGCTGGGTGCATGAATGTCTCTCTCCTTGTCAGAATATTATATACTATAAAATAAATATAATTTTGTAGAATATGCATGTAAATTATTTGACATAACAACGTAGAACCACGGTGTTCTGGTTGGTTACAGGGCGTTGTTCTCGTTATTGTTAGTAGTGAGTTCGAATCCCGTCTTATCCGAAAATACGTTGTGTTCTCTAATGACGACTGGGGCACGTAAAATATGTTGTGGTTGAAATGTCCTCCATGTTCCCATTTCAATTCCTGCTAAATAACCAACCAAATTAGAAATAGTTATAAAAATTATTATAAATGAAAATAAGCAAAAATCTCTTATTTCTATCTCTATTTGAATTTAAAATATTAGCATCATACTTTCCAACAATTATTTACATAAATAAAGTTGTTAGTGAAGCAAATTCTCTAAAAATTGCTATTTTGTCGGAGATCGGAAAAAATGTCAGTCGAATCTTTTTTGAGCTTATTCCTTTTCATTAACTTTCTCAATTACAAATAGAAACGCTAATCCATTCTTTTGGTATTTCTTTTCAGAGTTTCGCGGTTACAGAATGAAAAATATGAGAAGAATAATTCTCAAAAAAAAAAAAAAATATTTTATTGCTTTCTAAGCTCGTTAGGAGATATAAACCGCAATGTTTCTTTAGTATTATAAAAACATCAGAGAAATTTGGATGCTTAATCGCTGAAGAGATAAATAACAAAATGAAAACAACAAAAATGATTTACTTGGTACTTATAGTCATTTGTTTCAGTACAGTTTTTCTTTTACTTTCATTTTGAAATTTGAGAAATCTCCTTAAAATATACTTTAAGTAAGTAAAATACATTTCTTAAAATTTTTTAAAACTTAACAAATATCTGCTTTTTTATTTTTAAACTAATTTTTTAGGTTAACAAATTTTGAATTGTTGTTTAAAGAAATAAAATTTTTAGGATATATTTATTTACATTTGTTGGCAATTAAAACAAAATTGCAAGCATTTAACAATAAAAACAGTTTGTAATAGTATGACTTCTTAGAAATGTTATTATGCACAAACGTATACTCATACGCATTTGATTAAAGTGAAAAAAAATAAAAACAAACTATTTATTTAGAAAATTTTGATATAAAAAAATTTAAAAATCCAATAAAAATACTTTTTATAGAGTTTAGCAAAACATTTTTAATAGGAATAAGAGTAGTCGTTTAGAAAAAATCTAAAGAATTAGAGGAATAAAAACAAAAAAGAATATAGAGAAAGAAAGATAATAATAAGAATATTGTGAGAGAAACAATTTAAAACAAAATTTTGTCCCTTCTTTTTTAAAGAACAGGGCATACGTGAAAGATATTTCAAATTCATTTGCTTAAAGATTCTAAATAAAAAAAAAATTAAGTATTTTTTATTTATAATTTAATTACACAACTGAACTGTTCTTGTCGCCTTCGAATAAAAGAAGAAATAAAGAAGTTGCGAAATAAATATCAATTAAAAAGAAAAGAAACATTTAAAAAACTGAGGTTATACATATGTAAATGTATATAGAAATGTATATCGATATATACATGTATTAGTTTGGGAAAAAAGAAATTCATTTTTTTTTTTCTATAGATGACTGTAGCGATCGAAATCTCGTAAAGTATCGATCAAACTATTTTAGATTGATGCTCTTTGGAAAGTTAACATTATGCACTAAGGTTCATTTGCTGTTTTTTTTTTTTTATTTTTTTTTTATGGTTTATTCAATTGTGAGTTACAGGGTGTTAAATAGAAGTCAACCAAGAGAAAGTTCGGTACATTTTAGTTTCTCTTTGATAAAGGCGGAAGTGAAAGCCAGGTGGCTAAGACTGCGAAACTTTTTAATGGTTCAAATACCTTAAGAGCCAGTTACCTGCAATTTTGGATTCATCATATTCTACTAGATATTTTTGATGTTAAGGATGCACCTCTCATGGATGCAACGTCATTATTAATGTCGATAAAATATCAGAAATGATTGAAGTTGATGGCATGTTAGCAGCCGTAGCATCACCTATGACCTAAAGCTTCACCTTAAAACAGCTTCGAAAAGAGAACCCGAAACAAGTTGCATAAAGTTCACGTAATAATAATGGATTTTTCTTTTTCCCTAACCCAATATATATAGATGCTGAAACTATGTAAGAACATCACTTCCAAGGAATGGATAGAAAAAATACAAATTAAATATTGCAAAAAGTTAATGAAGATAATGATTCCTAAGTGGTATTACGGATGAAATTGAAATAGTGAGATAATATTATATTGTTCAGCGATTAAACATATAAAGGAATGTGATAGAGAATTTTTAAAATCTATAAAATTCACAATCTGAATTTTTAACCCCGGTGAATGCAAGCTTAAAGTACATACGCAAGGTGGGGCAGTGGGTCTATGTGGTCTGATCCGCTGTTTATTATGAATTACCTTACCTTTCAAGCTAATAATGAATTATATGTTAACAAACAAACACCACATGAAGAGTAGAATAAATAATTATAAAAAAAAGTACATTTTATTCACATTTAACACAAATATGCATGTTGTGCTCACTGCCGATGTTTTGATCTCAATTAACACAATACATTAAAGATTTTCTGTCTCTATATTTTTACCTTTATAGTCTGTGTGTACTTATTTGTATAAAGTACAATATTCATTAATGAATTATCGTCAATCGTTTCCAAGAATCTAAGATCGAACTTATTTTTTTACATCTCCGAGGTTTCCCTGTAGTGTTTGAATAATAGTGTGAGAAGAGTTATGAATTTTTTTTTATCGAGTTTTAATTTTACTCTACTCTGTGCCATCTTTGCCAATGAGAAGTTTTGAGAAAAATGGCTTCATTTCTTGAACCTGTGTTATCGTGAGAAACAAGCTCTTCTACCGAAAAAGATTTGATATCTTAAAATTTTCTTCATCTTTATTTATTGATTCTTTATCAGTTGAAACATCTTTAAAGGTAGTTTCACACCATTTTATTTCCTGATTGCCCATTACATTTCATGGAGCCTAGGTCGCTCCATTCTCTTCAAAAACCTTTAAAACTGAAACTAAAATCAGATTACATTAGCTCGCGTCCAGGTCTGAAAGACCCGAACATCAAAAATAACAAGAAAACGAATATTCAAAAATGCGGAAGTTCTTATTAGTAGAAAGCATTTGACGACCTTGAATGTAGCTACTCAGGGTTCTAATGACTTTCGGAAAAAGGTTTAATGTTTTGATACCGACCGGGGTTTTAAGACGCAGCACGCCTCCTCGCGAGTTAAAAAACTAACATTTTAGAGCGTTGGTGTACAAAAAATATCAATAACAGTGCAAAATCCAAACACACACATCACATCAACATCAATGCAGAATCACAATACACACATCACATCAGGAACAGTGCCAAACCACAACACACACACATCAGATAAACAACAGTGCAAAATCACCATACACACATATCAACAGTGCAGAAAATATAGTTATGGAATAATTAAATCATATAATCACAAAGCATTTAGTTCTTAAAAATATTCTTAATAATTAGGCTTTTAATTATTAGGAACAATAGCGAAGAGCTAACATCCAAAATAAGCCATTCCTGTATGGACATTTAAAATTTTATGAGGTTTCTTGGTCCAAAAAGTTAATTAACTAATGTAGAAATTATAGTTGAATGATATAAGCTGGATAAATAAAAAATATTTAATTTTTAGTTCAGTAAAAGATTTTTAGCAGTATATAAACTTATAAAATTATTGCCAATTAAATTGTTTATAAAATCTGACTTAAAATATTGTTCGGTTTTATTAAATTCACTAAAATTGAAGTCTAGAATATATAATATTTTGAATAATAACTATGTTAGCAAAAATTTGTTCAGAACTAATAGGTTCTAATCGATAAATTTAGTTATTCTGAAATTGAAGTCTTTCCTTTAATCATATACTTTAAAGTTAGTGTTATTGCATATAAAACTTAGGTTGTGACTTCTAAGTAGCTAACATTGGAAATTTAATGCACCTAATTAGTTTACATAAAAATTTACTGAATTAATATTGTTATATTTTAAAGAGTTTGGGTAAATTTCCACGATAACGAAATTATGGGTTACATTATTAACTAAAAGAATTTCAATATATACCTAATAAATTTCATTTACGGGATAAGATATTTATAGAAATTTCACTGAATTAAGTTTCTTTAATTTATAAATATAAATTACAAAAACATTAAATATAACTAGTGTTCATAAGTACACCATTAATTTACTTATATATTTGGTTATAATATTTAATCTATTTATTAGATAGATTAAACTTTATTTATAAACCCATTTATTTTTAACAATTATGTCTGATTTTGAAACTGGGTAACTAAAAATCTTTAGCCTGACTGTCAATCCAATTTTTGTCTGGTACTAAATTGAGAATGGCTGACAGAATGGAATGAAAATGACATCAAAATGTCGGTTTCTGACTAAATTAACAATTTAGTTTATTTCAGAATTTTGATTACAGAGTTTGTTTCTACTTAATTAACGTTGATGAAAACGTCCTTGCAAAGTTGCTTATGCTACTTAACGTCCTTGTGAAGTTGCTTATGTTACTATGCAATTAATAAGTGATGTAACATTCTGTTCGGAACTTTTCTCGCTTCAGGAAAGAAGCATGCGACTCATATCCGAAATTGATTCCTGAAAGAAAACTTTCCTGATTGAAATTGATGAGTTCTTTTTAGTGTTTTGACCTTTTCCAATATGTTGCTAGTTAGAAATACTCGGGTACGTTGGTGAAGAAAGTCATTACTTCAGTATTTAATACCTTCGTATCTAAAGATTCATTCGATTTCATAAGATTAACTTGATTTGGAAGTAAGGTTCAGGCAAGGCATTCGATTTGATTTTAGCTAATCTTTGTATGAAAATTAATTTCTTGCAAATGCCCATTTCGAAATGCCTTTAATTAAATAATTTTGTAACGCGTCTACTCTCACATGTTAAATTCATAAAATTCAAGCTCCACCTTTATAAATTAGTACTTCCGTCATTAGTAACTGTTTTTTTTAAATCTTTTGGTTTTTTACTTATGCCGTGAATAAGAAAGGACTAATGTATGTTTTTTTCTATTTTTACGTCTTATATATGTGAGATCCAAAATGATAACTAGATGTCGCTAGTAACTAAAGAGAGCACTGCGCATGCTAACAAAGAGAAGAGAGTAAGTGCTCAGAGCGACACTATTATTTATTTATTTTTTTTTTCAGTGGAGCGCCTGCTCACGCGTCCACAAAACAAAAGTAAATCTCTCTTATTTTATTACAATGTAACTAAAATTGTAATAAAATAAGAGAGATTTACTTTTGTTTTGTGGACGCGAGAGCAGGCGTTCCACCGATCGTTGTCGTAACGTTATGTTGATTACCAGTTGAGAAAGTACTTTTTTCTGTTTTCATTGTGATTCGTTGTTTTTGGAAAAATGAATAATTTAAAGAAACACTAGTTTAGAATTATAGTAGAAAAATTACGTTTGATTTTTACTAGCGGTTGCTGAAGTTATTGAGATTAAACTTTATTTGAAAGTTCTAATATTTTTAAAAATTGAACCCGGATTTGTGAAAGGCTTGGTTCAATTGATAAAAGAGGATCCAAGGAATAAAATATCTGCTGAACTATCTGAAATCGAGTTAGGGAGAATTAAGTTAGCTTGCAGTGAGAGAGAAATCGACCTACAAGTAAAGAGCTGCGAACAGTCAGTGAAAATGCGAATCTCACAAAGAACAATTTTGAATCAGCATGAAAAAGCTTAGAAAATTTGATAATTGGAAAATTCTCACCAAATTTTTCTCGAAGCGCCAGAAGATCTATATTTATTTTTTTCAATCTCTTGAAACACTTTTTAATACGAAAAATGTCCCATTCAAATTGAAATCAAAAATTTTGTTTAACTTATTAGATGATAAATGTAAAAATGATTTCGCAAATGCTATAATTATTTAGAATTTTATTTATTTCGGTATATCATATAGAAGAAAAATATGTAACGTAAATTTTAACTGTGTCTTAAAAAGGGTTGGATCCCTAAGATCTATATATAGGTACGTGTCTTTCTCTAATAACATAGAAATTAAATGAGCACATAGTAAATCAAATATTAATTATGAATTCATTGAACCAGATGTTAAATCATTTAAATGAAATATAAAGAAGTGAATATATTGAACCAGTATATTATAAAAATAGATGTGGTTTTGTAAGTATCATACCAAAGTGGTGCATAAATTTAAGTCAATGATATTAAAATTTAACTTGATACCATATTGACTTAAATTTATGCACCTCTTTGTTTTATCATGAATGTATTGTAAAATATTTTTATACGGCTCAAAAATAATACCAAGTTTTTTCCTGCATGAAAGACAAATATTATTGTTTGAATGTTTAAATTTTAATCATTTGTAAATAGTTTTAATTTGATTGCCTGTAGTTCCAGTAAGAGATTTTAACTTTATTCATTTCGATAGAAAATGATTCAAAATAATAAAATCTGAATATAAAGGCGAAATTATTATTGGTTTCACAATAGTAGTAATTATAAAATATGAAGTTATTTTTATTTCACCTCTTAGAACTTTTTAATTTGAAGTTAGTTTAAGTCGATAGTCAAATCATATCACTTTTAGATACTATCCGAAAAATCTTGAAATATGAACCGGAGAATTTTTTTTTTACAAAAGATGTCACCAAGCATCGACTTCGTGCAAAGCTTGATTTAGTGATATTATAAATTTTGCTTTTTGCCATAAACTTAATGTCGGGGGTTCATTTCCTCAAAACACACTTCCTAAAAAGAGAGCATTTTATAAACACAATATATATATATATATATATATATATATATATATATATATATATATATATATATATATATATATATATATAT